>CAUDMG010002108.1:2455000-2557500 GCA_958450375.1 Homarus gammarus
CCTCTCTCCTCTCCCTTCCTCCCTTCTCACCCCCTCCCTGGTCAAGAGGTCGTTCTCTGCTTCTCAGCTGCTGATAAGATAAGGTCAAATGACGTCACGGTGAGATCATGTGAACTCAGATGACGTGATGGTGGTTGTAGGCGACTGTTAGTGAAAACAACAACAATAAAACTCTTATACTCAGAACCAACTCTTACTCTCTTAATTAAGGAACTATGACGGGTGTATAGAGTCCTCGGCGTGTTTAAAGAGTTGCGTTCATGAGCTGCCACCGTCTTCAAGAGTTCTTAAGGTCTTATTGTTTTCAAGAGCTGATACTGTCTCATAGCGCTCTCACTATTAAAGAGCTCTTACTATCTGAAATAGTTTTGGCTGTGTCTACAAGAGCTTTGCCTGTATTAAAGAACTCACTCTTACTATCTTAAACACCAAGTTACTGACTTTAAGAACTCTCACTTTCTCAAAAAAACTCTCAAAAAGCTCTCACTGTGTTAAAGGACTTTCGTTATCTGAAGGAAAGTGATACTCGTTTATCTTATCAGGTGGTGGCGGTGATAAGGCGAGTGGCTATAACGCGATGCATTCCTGGGTGATGAGGCGGAGAGGGAGGTGTTGTGTGTGAGTCCCTGGTTAGTAAGAGACAGACAGACAGACGGGGGACACAGACAGACAGACAGGGGACACACAGACAGACAGACAGGGGACACACAGACAGAGAAAGAGATAATAATAATAATAATTGATGGTTTATTGAAAAAGTTCTGCAGCCCGAAGGCTAAAAATCTACATTGGACATAAATGACTTATTACATACATTGGTGGTTTAACAAAAGCCTTCATTAGAGAAAGGTAAAGGAACATACAGTGAACATACAGATTAATGTAGGTGTTGAACAGCAAACACGTAGTGTAGTAACTCCCTCCCAGATGGTGTTAGGAGGGACCGCACGTGGTGTAGTAGTTCCCTCACAGATGGTGTTATGAGGGACCTGGCGTGGTGTAGTAATTCCCTCGCAGATGGTGTTATGAGGGGCCTCACGTGGTGTAGTAATTCCCTCACAGATGGTGTTTTACGAGTGAGGTGTGGTCTTAGGCCTTCCTATCGTAGACGGATTAACACATCGCTGGTTGTTGTTGGGTCTCACGGGCCGTTATCACTGGGTACCTGGAACCTCACTGTGTGAAGGTTAACTTGGGTACGACTGTTACTGTTGAGTTGTTCTCACTGACTTAAGCACTGTTCACCTCTGTCCAACACTGGTTCCGTTCCTTTCCTAAACGAAATTGTAACTTCTGGCGAGAACTTGTTGATATTCCGGTGGGGAGGAGGGTTCAGGGGAGGGGGTTGGTATGGGCCAACTTAATAGTTGACCTGGCTGCTCCGAGAGGAGCGCCAGGTACGTCTTGACCCTTCGGTGGTCAAGGATGTGTGTGTGTGTGAGGAACAATAGTCTCCATTCATCATATTTAGTAATAGTCTGATAAGTGATGAAGAAGGTTTAGAAAAAGGTAAATGATAAAGTCAGGGCGGAGGACAGATAAGGTCAGGGGGGGAAGGTAAGATAAGGTCAGGGAGGAGGACAGATAAGGTCAGGGGGGAAAGGTAAGATAAGGTCAGGGAGGAGGACAGATAAGGTCAGGGGGAAGAGTGGGTGGGGTTGTTTATATCATTGAGTTAAAAGAAGATAAAGAAATACAAAATTGGTCAATGATAAGATAGTGACGAGGTCAGATAGGAAGAGGGAGAAGAAGAAGAAGGAGGAGGAGAGAGACAAGAAGAAGAATTAGAAGAGAAATAAGAAGATCAAGAGAAGGAAGAAGTATAATAGAGAAGAGAAGAAGAAATACCAATAAAGAAGAATATTAACCTAACATAATAATCCTGATCTTGTGTCAGTAATCAGCGTCTGGGATAAACACTATTGATGTATAAAAAAAAATTACTTTATATACATGTACTGTGAGATCGAACCCAGGTCGTGTTGGCTCCGGGAAGGTTATAATGATGAAGTTTGAGATGGGAAGTAGATGGTGGATTAGTTAGGTAGATTAGTGGTAACTAGAGGTTGTTAGAGGGTTAGTAGTGGATGTCGGCCAACGCTTATCTGATGATTGCATAAATAGTTTCTCTTATCGATTACTCTACGTAAACAAAGAGCCGCCATCTTGGCTTACGAGGAAGGAGAGGGAAGGAAGGAAGGAAGGAAGGAGGAGGAGGAGGAGGAGGAGAGGGGTAGGTTGTGGGAAAGGAAGGAGGGAGGGAGGGAGGAGGAGAGGGGTAGGTTGTGGGAAGGGGAGGGAAGGAAGGAAGGAAGGAGGAGGAGAGGGGTAGGTTGTGGGAAGGGGAGGGAAGGAAGGAAGGAAGGAGGAGGAGAGGGGTAGGTTGTGGGAAAGGGGAGGGAAGGAAGGAAGGAAGGAGGAGGAGAGGGGTAGGTTGTGGGAAGGGGAGGGAAGGAAGGAAGGAAGGAGGAGGAGAGGGGTAGGTTGTGGGAAAGGGGAGGGAAGGAAGGAGGAGGAGAGGGGTAGGTTGTGGGAAGGGGAGGGAAGGAAGGAAGGAAGGAGGAGGAGAGGGGTAGGTTGTGGGAAAGGAGGGAGGAGGAGGGGCAAGGGAGAAGAGAGGAATTGTTGTTGATTTTAGGGACAAGGGAAGACTTTTAAGTTAAATATATATGTTTTAGGAAAGACCCATTGAAGAGAAGACGTACAAGGGAATTATAGTGGTTTTAAAGGGATGTTTGACCATTTTTTTTTAAGTAAGGGGCATATTTTAGGTGGGGGTCATTTAAGGGGAAGGAGGTGAGGAAGCATACTGAGGCAGACAAGCGACAGCGCCGTAAAGACGCTGCCTCCGTCCCTCCCGCACTAGATGTAGCCCCCCACACGTGCAACCTCAGAGCTCACCAACGAAGGTGACATCCTTAATAACTCATATCATTGCATCGTAGCTGGATGATCGTCATTCTGGATTCCGAGTGACAGCAAAGTAGTAGTAGTATCGTTAGGTTAGGTTAGGTTAAGGGAGAAGTTAGGGACTGTATGATAGGGTTAGGTTAGGTTAGGTTAAGGGAGAAGTTAGAGACTGTATGATAGGGTTAGGTTAGGTTAGGTTAAGGGAGAAGTTAGGGACTGTATGATAGGGTTAGGTTAGGTTAAGGGAGAAGTTAGGGACTGTATGATAGGGTTAGGTTAGGTTAAGGGAGATGTTAGGGACTGTATGATAGGGTTAGGTTAGGTTAAGGGAGAAGTTAGGGACTGTATGATAGGGTTAGGTTAGGTTAAGGGAGAAGTTAGGGGCTGTATGATAGGGTTAGGTTAGGTTAAGGGAGAAGTTAGGGGCTGTATGATAGGGTTAAGTGTGGGAGGTGATGGTGGTGGTCGTGAGTAAAGCTGGAAGACCAGAAGTTACTGCAATTACATCAACAGCAGCAAAACACAGCAGCAGCAAAAGCCACCACAAAAGCCACAACAAAAGCAGCAGCAGCAAGAACAGCGGAGCGTCTGAGACTATCGGTACATCAGCTGATCATTATCAACAATGGGGGGGGGGGGGGGGAACAGTGGGCGGGGGTGGGTGGCTCAAGAACCTAGTAGCTCAGGTTTTTCTTTAATTTTCTTTATTAATCCACTAAAGGTGTGTATTTATGACCTACCTAGACATTGTTATATTGAACCTGTGTGTGTGTGTGTGTGTGTGTGTGTGTGTGTGTGTGGGGTCTTTTTTTTATCAACGTGAACAATGACATAATGGCTCTTGCTTACATAGCGTTGGTTAAGACAATATAAGTGTGATGACCGGACAGCAGTTTATTACCATTTGATTGTGTTACTTCCTTGACCTGATTTAAATTACCCGTTAAACGATACTAAGAAGAGAGAGAAACGAAAGAAGAGAAAGGTAAACAAAAGAAGAGAAACGAAAGAAAAAGAGAGAGAAACGAAAGAAAAAAAGAAGAAAATGAAAGAAAGGAAGAGAGAAACGAAAGAAAAAAGAAGAAAAATGAAAGAAAGGAAGAGAGAAACGAAAGAAAATAAAGAAGAGAAACGAAAGAAAAGAAAGAAAAACGAAAGAAAAGAAGAGAGAAACGAAAGAAAATAAAGAGAAACGAAAGAAAAGAAAGAAAAGACTCAACACTACATCTCACAGTTCACTACACTTGCCCATTTGTTATTATTACTGTAATAGGGCGTACTGGAGCATTACAATAATGGTTTATGCTCATTGTAACGTTAACCAACTTGTACAAAATAACAGCCATACTTGTGTCCAGTTATTGTGTGGGTCATCAATTTTAAAGTAATGAGAAGAAGAAAAAAAAATCAAAATGGAACTGGTTTGGTAATACTGCCACCCGCTATTATATTATACATTATATTATTGTTATATATTGTTCCTTAGATACATGTTTTAGGACACCACCACCACCACCACCACCACGACTTGTCTAAAATCATTGCTTCTGTAAAAAAAAAAAAATGGTAAAATTGTTATAGATCTGACCTATTACAGTGGGTCTTGATGATAAAGATTATATACCAATTTAAACTTTATTGTGCTCTGTGTGTGTGCGGGGAGGGGGGCGTCTGCTGGTGAACTGTAAGATATTGGAGCATAAGATATTGGAGCATAAGATATTGGAGCATAAGTTATTGGAGCACAAGATAATGGAGCATAAGATAATTCCTTCAGTCCTCTCATTATTCTTATATATAATTTAATTCTACTAAATTACCAAATACTCATATAAATAACTTAGGATGACTTACATTGTACTATATATACCTTCATTATATTATTACAGCCACTCAAAAAATTATCTGTACCCCAGGTGATCGATGAATCCCAGAATGAACACTGTAACTCCTGCTGTCTCGGTCGGGTTGTCAAAATCCTTCGTCCATTGTGTCATATTTCCTCAACACAATTTTGTATGGATTTTTTTTTTTTGTATTTATAAGCACAATAAATTTTTCCTCAAAGCTCAGACCAACATTCAAGAGGACATTTTCTACAGTATATTGAATGTTTGAGGACTTGTATTTGTGTATGTAGGTTAAGTTACAGTAAGGGATTGGATGTATGTAGGTTAGGTTACAGTAAATACAGTATGGGTGTTTCTCATTCTGTAATTGTGTATTTTGGTGGTGTGAGGGTGGTGTTAGGGTGTGTGTGAGGGTGGTGTTAGGGTGTGTGAGGGTGGTGTTAGGGTGTGTGAGGGTGGTGTTAGGGGGTGTGTGTGGTGTCAGGGGAGGGGTGAGGGGGAGGTGTATGCAGGCTGAGGTGTACTTTATCACCTGATCACCTTGTTAGTGCCACTGTTATCACCGCCATCGTCTCGAATCTACACCGCGAGGATAGAATGTTTTCACTTGGTGTGTACCGCCTCGCTAACACGCTCACCCACCCACACACGCTCACTTACGCACGCACGCACGCTCACCCACCCACACACGCTCACTCGCGCACGCACGATCACCCACCAACAGACGCACGCACACGCACACACACACACACACACACACACACACTCACACGCTCACACACACACACACACACACACACTCACCACCCACGCTCACCCACCCACGCTCACCCAGGGACAGGTCCAAGCACACTGTGTGTGAAATAGCACAACACTTTATCTCTAATGGCAAGATAGCCGACATATTAAGATTGTATCCACTTTTTGCACTTAGTAGCTATATCAGTTCCCATGTATAGAACCAAACACACAATGTGCTTGAATACTTCTCACGCAAATGTGAATAACAAATGTGAGGCCAGACATATTGCCTCACACGCCTGTACTCAAGCAGTTGCGAATAAGTTACCCTTTATGTATAGAACTAAACAAAGAATTGATTTCAAATACTGTGTAACATTCAGTGCCACAATATCCTGACCACGGGGGCTAGTTATACACACCCTTTGTGAACTCTGTAATCCTTTTCCGCTACCGCTCACAGGATGAGTATGGGGTGCACAATAAAGTAGCCTCTGTAAATGGCAAAATTAAAATAATAATCAGGCGCACACGCTCACTCACCCACACACGCTCACTCACCCACACACGCTCATGTACACGCTCATGAACTCGCTCACCATCATGGTCACCAACACACGCTCACCAACACACGCTCACCAACACCTTCACCATCATGGTCACCAACACACGCTCACCAACTCAGGCTCACCAACACACGCTCACCAACACACGCTCACCAACACCTTCACCATCATGGTCACCAACACACGCTCACCAACACACGCTCACCAACACCCTCACCAACACACGCTCACCATCACACGCTCACCAACACACGCTCATCTATACAAGATAAACGTGGGGTTTTATTGTCAAGTTTATTCAATCGTATTTAATTATACCAAATCAAATTCATCGTAGGCAGAAATTAAAATGTTGGTTAATTATAACTTATTAAGCGTTGATGACGTGTTTGTTTAAATAACGTGATTTATTTTGTGATTATGACCTTGTGTGTGTGTGTGTGTGTGTGTGTGTGTGTGTGTGTGTGTGTGTTTTGATGGCCCTCCCAGTACATTCCCAGTAACTTCCTCCATCCCAGTACTGCCCCATCCAGTAACCCATCCCCCCTAACACCCCCTCCCCCCTTCCCTTTACTCCTAGTTCACTGACCCTCAAAACACAACTAGAGTAGGGGGGGGGGGGGGGGGAGGGAATGACTCAAAATCGATTTAGGTAGTAAAGATAATCCACTGATAATAATAAGGCCGGAATCACCTGAAGTACACCTGCACACACACACACAGGCCAGCCACCACACCTGTGCCTCTGTTACCGTGATGATGTTGATGATGGCAATTGTGTTGATCGAACTTAACCTCAACACAACAGCTATTTATTTCAGTTTATTACAGGTGTTTCTTTAAGGCACCTGTGATTGTGGGGGGGGGGGGCAGTCTTACAGGTGTAGTAGTAGTAATAGTAAGTGTTGTAGTAGTAGTTGTAGTTACAGCACTTGATTGAGAGTCTTTTGTGTGTAGCTTGAAAAAAAAAACGTGTTTGGAAGCCTTTTAGGTCAGTTTATATGTAACTATTTATCAAAACACACACACACACACACACACACACACCGACCTATAAATGTGTGTGTGTGTGATACCTGAGTACACCTATGTTACCTGTCAAGTGTTTACGTGTAATAACTAATATCCACTTCTCTTCCTTCCACAGGTAAGTGAGAGTCCAGGTGTGTGATGATGAGCGTCTTGTAAGTACTGTATACCTGTATGATTAAGGTATACATACATGGTGAATTATGTATATTTACGGTGTGTCAAGTAGTTTCTCGAGTGTTTATCATAGTTTGGTGTTTAAAACAGGAAGGGCCTCAGATCTGGTCATTAACCACGTCTACTGTAATGTATTGGGAGATAAATAATTATAATTATTAAGCCGCTCAGTCAAAATGATAATAATACCTAATTACCCACACCTGTACCTAATTACCCACACCTGTACCTCTTGATCCACACCTGTAACCTCCTGACCCACACCTGTACCTCCTGACCCACGCCTGTAACCTCCTGACCCACACCTGTACCTCTTGACCCACGCCTGTAACCTCCTGACCCACACCTGCAACCTCCTGACCCACACCTGTAACCTCCTGACCCACAGCTGTACCTCCTGACCCACGCCTGTAACCTCCTGACCCACACCTGTACCTCTTGACCCACGCCTGTAACCTCCTGACCCACGCCTGTAACCTCCTGACCCACACCTGTACCTCCTGACCCACACCTGTAACCTCCTGACCCACAGCTGTACTTCCTGACCCACGCCTGTAAACTCCTGACCCACACCTGTAACCTCCTGACCCACACCTGTACTTCCTGACCCACACCTGTACTTCCTGACCCACAGCTGTACCTCTTGACCCACACCTGTGATTCCTGAAGGTGTGACAGTAGGTGGAAGCTCAGTGATGGAGGTTGGAGGTTGAGGGTGTGATGGAGGGTGGAGGTTGAGGGTGATGGAGGTTGGAGGGTGTGATGGAGGGTGGAGGTTGAGGGTGTGATGGAGGTTGGAGGGTGTGATGGAGGGTGGAGGTTGAGGGTGTGATGGAGGTTGGAGGGTGTGATAGAGGGTGGAGGTTGAGGGTGTGATGGAGGGTGGAGGTTGAGGGTGTGATGGAGGTTGAGGGTGTGATAGAGGGTGGAGGTTGAGGGTGTGATAGAGGGTGGAGGTCATAAATTAGGTCGGCACCTCAGGTTGTGGAGTGTCGTGTTCTTATCAGATGGCAGGGTCGTGTTGTCCCTTGCCACGACCACCACTGATAACTCCACCCTGTTTCTCTCCTCCTACCTCTCCTCCCCCCCCCTCTCTCTCTCTCTCTCCTCTCCCCCTCTCTCTCTCCCCCTTCTCCCCCCTCTCTCTCTCCCCCTTCTCCCCCCCTCTCTCTCTCCCCCTTCTCCCACCTCCCTCAATCTCTTTCTCTCCTCTCCACCACACCTCTTCTCCCCCCTTGCCCCTCCCTCCCACACTACAGCTCTAGCCACCCCCAGTCCCCCCTCCCTACCCCCCTTAGTGTCTTGGTTTTATCTAAGGGGTATTTGGTGCCTCCCTCCCCCTCCTTTGGTTTCTCCTTTGGTCATGTAGTGGCCCTCACCCCCCCCCCTTTGGTCTGTCCCTAAGGGGGTAGCTAGGGCTCCCCTCCCCCACTTTAGCCCTTGTTGGTCTGTTGTCTGGTTCTCTCTCACTTCCCCCTTCACCCCTTGGTCTTCTCTTTAGGGGTATCTGATGCCCTCTTTCGTGGATAACTTTTGCCCCTGACCCTTTCGTTGGTCTGTTCTTCAGGGGGCGTCTCCAGCCCTCCCCCGCCCCCTCCCCTTGTAATGACTCAGATATTGGGCATCGATGGGGGGGGGGTTAGGAGGGGCCATAATGACCCGAGTGTTGGGTACTGGGGAGGGGCATGAGGGGCCATAATGAACCGAGTGTTGGGTACTGGGGAGGGGCATGAGGGGCCATAATGATCCGAGTGTTGGGTACTGGGGAGGGGCATGAGGGGCCATAATGATCCGAGTGTTGGGTACTGGGGAGGGGCATGAGGGGCCATAATGACCCGAGTGTTGGGTACTGGGGAGGGGCATGAGGGGCCATAATGATCCGAGTGTTGGGTACTGGGGAGGGGCATGAGGGGCCATAATGATCCGAGTGTTGGGTACTGGGGAGGGGCATGAGGGGCCATAATGAACCGAGTGTTGGGTACTGGGGAGGGGCATGAGGGGCCATAATGACCCGAGTGTTGGGTACTGGGGAGGGGCATGAGGGGCCATAATGATCCGAGTGTTGGGTACTGGGGAGGGGCATGAGGGGCCATAATGATCCGAGTGTTGGGTACTGGGGAGGGGCATGAGGGGCCATAATGAACCGAGTGTTGGGTACTGGGGAGGGGCATGAGGGGCCATAATGAACCGAGTGTTGGGTACTGGGGAGGGGCATGAGGGGCCATAATGATCCGAGTGTTGGGTACTGGGGAGGGGCATGAGGGGCCATAATGACCCGAGTGTTGGGTACTGGGGAGGGGCATGAGGGGCCATAATGACCCGAGTGTTGGGCTCGGTCGCCTGACAGATTTATCTGCAGGTCTTGGACGACAAGCAACACGCCCTACGAGATAACATAACCCAGCCAGCCAGCCAGCTCCTCTACTACAGCCAGCCAGGCCCTCTACCGCAGCCAGCCAGCCAGCCACACACACCCAGCCAGGCCCTCTACCACAATCTCCCAGCCAGTTTTAGTCTCCTTTCTAGTCAGTCTCCCAAGCTGGTCAATCTCACCTTCCCAGTCAGCCAGTCATTTACGACAGATGCCCGCAGACTGTTAGCTTAATCTGTAGTTCTTCGTAATCGATGTACTTATTTTCGTACAGTAAAAAACATAAATCGTGTTTCTCACCCCCGTCCCACCCTCTCCCCCTCCCACCCTTTCCCCCTCCCACCCTCTCCCCCTCCCACCCTCTCCCCCGTCCCACCCTCTCCCCCTCCCACCCCTTCCCCCGTCCCACCCTCTCCCCCTCCCACCCTCTCCCCCTCCCACCCTTTCCCCCCTCCCACCCTTTCCCCCGTCCCACCCTCTCCCCCTCCCACCCTTTCCCCCCTCCCACCCTTTCCCCCGTCCCACCCTTTCCCCCGTCCCACCCTCTCCCCCTACCACTCCTTTTCCCTCCATATCCCCCCCCCCTCTCTCCCCGAGCGTTATGTTCCGAAACCCATGACGAAGAATATAGGTAAAGTGTCAGTGAAGCTTCGAGGTTTGAGTCTAGACGGGGAACCTTTACCAGAATACTTCGTCGTGGGTTTCAGAATATATGGTACATAAGTTACGGTAAGTGTAAGGTGACTTGTTTCATTGGCTGTACATATTTAATAGTTATGAGGGGGGTGTGGAGGGAGGTAGGGAGGGGGGAAGACTGGTGGAAGAAGGGAGGGAGGAAGACGAGGATGGAAGGAGGAAGACTGAGGGAGGGAGGGAGAAAGGGATATAGGGGGGGGGGGGGGGATTAGGGAGGCTTGTCGTGACCAGTAGTAATTGTGTGGTGGTGGTGCTGCCCTCATCACTTTAAGGTTCACCTGATGACACTCGGTGAGTCTTTGTGACACCTGGTGACACCCGGTGACTCTTTGTGACACCTGGTGACTTATAGTAATAGCTCGTTGAAGGTTCCTGGTGACAGTTTTGGACACCTGGGTATAAAGAGGTGACATATACCTGGTGAGACTTGGTGCCTTGTGGTGATCATGGTGAAAACTAGTGCCCTGTATTATACTTGTCTGTTATATCCGGGTGTGTGTGTGTGTGTGTGTGTGTGTGTGATGGCTTATATCATCCCACCCACATGACACCCCACCCACATGTCACTACCCCTCCCCCAAACCACCACCCACTCACTGACGCCACCCGACCCACATGTCACCACCCCACCCACACGCCACCACCCCACCTACATACCACTACCCCACCCACATGCCACCACCCCACCCACACACCACTACCCCACCCACATGCCACCACCCCACCTACACGCCACCACCCCACCCACACGCCACCACCCCACCCACATGCCACCACCCCACCCACACGCCACCACCCCACCCACATGCCACCACCCCACCCACATGCCACCACCCCACCCACACACCACCACCCCACCCACATGCCACCACCCCACCTACATGCCACTTCCCCACCCACATATCACCATCCACCCCCAAACCACTACCCCACCCACATGCCACCACTACCCCACCCACATGCCACCACTACCCCACCCACATGCCACCACCCCACCCACACGCCACCACCCCACCCACACACAACCACCCCACCCACACACCACTACCCCACCCACACACCACCACCACACCCACACGCCACCACCCCACCTACACGCCACCACCCCACCCACACGCCACCACCCCACCCACATGCCACCACCCCACCCACACGCCACCACCCCACCCACATGCCACCACCCCACCCACATGCCACCACCCCACCCACACACCACCACCCCACCCACATGCCACCACCCCACCTACATGCCACTTCCCCACCCACATATCACCATCCACCCCCAAACCACTACCCCACCCACATGCCACCACTACCCCACCCACATGCCACCACTACCCCACCCACATGCCACCACCCCACCCACACGCCACCACCCCACCCACACACAACCACCCCACCCACACACCACTACCCCACCCACACACCACCACCACACCCACACGCCACCACCCCACCCACACGCCACCACCCCACCTACACGCCACCACCCCACCCACACTCCACCACCCCACCCACACACCACCACCCCACCCACAGGACGGAAGCCCCCTGTAGTGGGCATGTATGCTGGCCTCCCGAACCTTGAGACAGACTCGGTAATTATTCCTGGCCAAATCCTTCACTCGTGATGTAGAGCAACGGCCGCCCATCTTATCTGATATCTCGTTGCCAGCTTCTCTTAGAATCGTAATTATCCGTAATCAGATCAGCAGGGATGACATGCTAACGACCAATTATCGTTTAGAACCAGTAATTCAACCAGGGTATCACGAGCAGACTTGGCCCCGGCCTCATGCAAACTATTCCCCCCGTCAGTGTGTGTGTGTGTGTGTCTGTCTGTCTGTCTGTCTGTCTGTCTCTCTGATATTTCTGTGTATCAGTGGTGGTTGAGTAGGTTTTGTGTGACAGGTGTGTGTGTGGTGTGTGACAGGTGTGTGTGGTGTTTGATAGGCGTGTGATGTGTGGTAAGTGCCTGTGATCCGTGGTCAGTGCTTGTGGTCCGTAGTGATCGTCCGTGGTCCGTAGTGGTCGTCCGTGGCCAGGCTGTCAGGGTTGGAATGTTTCGGGGTTGGTTCTCATGGGGCAAAAAGTTTAGTGGAAAAATTAAGCAATTAGGAAGGTCTAGTCCCCAAGTGTGTGTGTTGACCATGGCTTATGCCCCGACCTAATACCCTTATGAGTTAGCCATATAAGAATGTGTGTGCGTGTGTGTGTAAGCCCTGTGTGTACATAGAAACATTCATGTATGTGTAGGAATGACTCCATGTTATGTAGGAATGGTGGTGGTCCTTCAGAATATCTTACACGTGTCTTTAATGAGATCTACACCTGTATAATACTTAGGAACACCTGTACACCTGTATAATAATTAGGATCACCTTTACACCTATATAATAATTAGAAACATCTGTACACCTGTATAATAATTAGGATCACCTTTACACCTGTATAATAATTAGGAACACCTGTACACCTGTATAATAATTAGAAACACCTGTACACCTGTATAATAATTAGAAATACCTGTACACCTGTATAATAATTAGAAACACCTTTACACCTGTATAATAATTAGAAATACCTGTACACCTGTATAATAATTAGAAACACCTGTATGATAACTAGGATCACCTGTACTGTATAATAATTAGGACCACCTGTACCTCTGGGAATGCCATGCCTATATATGTGTATAAATATCAACAAATACTTCAAAATACTTGAATGAATATATGATAATGTGTTTACATATATTAACATACCATTATAAGTAAATGTGAATCATAAGTGTATATATGTATGTTGAAATAAGTGTGTTATTTCTTCGTACATATGTGTCTAGCCATGACCCATTATACACGTGTACTGTATAATAGAAGGTTAACCGCAGAGTGTGTGTGTGTTGGTCCATCCGGTGAAACCTAGTGCCACTACCGTAAAAAGCGCCATCCTTCAGGCCACGTTACTTGCTCCCCGACTTTTTTTCCCCCTCTCCCACCCTCTTATCTGACATCGGTAATGACACAAGTTACAGCAACGTATCATCTTTTGCCGACGACACCAGTATCAGCAGACAGCTAACATCTCCGGCCAGACGAGAGCCAAGTTTTCCACAGGACGCGGGGCTTCGGCGAAGAATAATGTGACGGCGACTAGAGACGAATTTCAAATCCTCCTTCGGTGTGTGGGAAGAATGGCGAGATGAAACTGGGTAATCCCTTGAGTTTTTACTTGATCTCTGTCGTAAGGTAACAAGACTAGTGTTGGTTCCTTATTATATCGTTAAACCTTGGCTGCTGGAACACTAAAACCAAAATAACAACAAGAACAGATTGAGGGCGGAGTGCAAGACAGAGCTAAGCCACAAACACAGAACGTAAGAGAATGTAAAAGATACGCGAATAAAAATACCCAAAACAATTACGTCAGGGCGATAGGAACATCAGACAACCTAACCTAACCATCGAGCCCAGCAGAAGATAATGGGGTGTATGATGAGAACTTTCAGAGCACAAGATGTCAAGATGCTGCTGCTGTAAGGGCAGGTGGAATACATACCACGTTCTACCAACATTACCGTATATAGCTGATGAAATTACCCAAGTGGAAAATATAGAAAGATCATTTGAACCACTTGGATTAAATCACTTCTAAATCTAAATTGCCAACAGCGGCTTACAAACATTCTTATCAGACACAATGGAATGTAGGCACTAGAGGTATATACACTTTACAGGCATGAAAATATATTACTAAATCTGATGCTTCCTAATATGATAATAATTCAGTGCCGTGTGTGAATCTCTCTCCCGGCCTCAGGTGTGTTTTTTTGCCCTCTCCACCATTATATATAACTTTAACTCACTTCAAAAACATCTTGCTTCACATAATCTTCAATTCACGCCTCGCTGGGTAGGTATAGATCTGACACTTGGGGTTATAGTGTGATCTCTCTTTCCCTCTGTTCTTTGTTTATATAAGATGATATATTGACTTAGATAATACATATTACAAATGCCTTTTACCTCTCCCACTCCTCTACCCCATATTCCCCTTTCAACATCCGGGGGGTGTCTGAGGGGCTTCAACCTGTTAACATCAGCCATCAGGTATTTTTAGGAGTGATGCAGACAAGTTTTCTCCGCCAAATACTTGATTGACCAGACTGTAAAGAATATATCGAGTTGAGATGCAAAACAACAGGAGATTGCTTGATCGGGTCCTCATCCGGGAAGCGTGGGGGGTGGGTGGGGGTAGACTGAGGTGGGGTTGGAGGTTAGACTGGGGTACCTGGCAGGGATTGGAGGGGTAAACTGCGGTAGAATTTTGCTCTTTTTTACATGCAAATCCTTCCTCAAAAAAACAAAATTCTAAAAATATCTACATCAAATATCTCACTAATAACACCTTCACACAACCCTCATTAACTACTAATTAATAACCAGGTGTGAAACATTACCTGCGCTAACCTCCTACCTTTTTTTTTTTTTAATTACCTTGTGAACATCCATAAAGAAGATGAATTTTGTTCCCCGCGAGGTGAGTTCTGTCATCGGTGTGAGTGATGGCCTCGCTAACACTCAGGCATTATAACCTTGTTGAACCTCACTGATTTAATACATCAGCCTGGGAGATGGATTGGCTGGGTTTTCAGGTTCGTATACTAATCTGAGGTGATGATCTTATTGATGGATTAACCTTTAACGTTTTACATTAATCGGTACTGATCGCTGTAGAACTTGTAGTGAAGGATTTTTTTCTAGGGGGGGGGGGGAATGCTCTCGGGTCGTGTGTGTGTGTGTGTGTGTGTGTGTGTGTGTGTGTGTGTTAGTCATCGCCTCACTTCCATCCTAGGTGAGGGACTTGTGTACTTTAAGTTCAGTCTTTTAGCGGTGTTGGTGAAGGGGGTGATTGATCCTGTGGTGGTGTTGGTGAAGGGGGTGATTGATCCTGTGGTGGTGTTGGTGAAGGGGGTGATTGATCCTGTGGTGGTGTTGGTGAAGGGGGTGATTGATCCTGTGGTGGTGTTGGTGAAGGATGTTATTGATCCTGTGGTGGTGTTGGTGAAGGGGGTGATTGATCCTGTGGTGGTGTTGGTGAAGGGGGTGATTGATCCTGTGGTGGTGTTGGTGAAGGGAGGTGATTGATCCTGTGGTGGTGTTGGTGAAGGGTGTGATTGATCCTGTGGTGGTGTTGGTGAAGGGGGTGATTGATCCTGTGGTGGTGTTGGTGAAGGGGGTGATTGATCCTGTGGTGGTGTTGGTGAAGGGGGTGACTGATCCTGTGGTGGTGTTGGTGAAGGGTGACTGATCCTGTGGTGGTGTTGGTGAAGGGGGTGACTGATCCTGTGGTGGTGTTAGTGAAGGGGGTGATTGATCCTGTGGTGGTGTTGGTGAAGGGAGGTGATTGATCCTGTGGTGGTGTTGGTGAAGGGAGGTGATTGATCCTGTGGTGGTGTTGGTGAAGGGGGGTGATTGATCCTGTGGTGGTGTTGGTGAATAACTAACTGGTCTTGTCTTGGTGGTGATATTTCTCCTCCAAACCTTTTAAAATAAATCTCTCTTAATGTCATTACCATAATAGATGGATAACCTTTCAATGCATCAAATTAAATCCCTTTTTTCTCTCTTTTTTTAAATCCCCTTCAGTAATCCGACCCCCCGCCCCCCTTTGATCACCGACTTGACGTGTCTGTATCGATGTATGTATGTGTGTGATGGATTAACCTTTAAACCGCATTATTATTCTCGGAGGCTGATCTAATTGATTTCCAAGTAAGTGAGGGTGGAGGCTGGTCGTGCGAGATGGAGCCAAGATGTTCGCTAGAAACTCGTTTGTCTGACGTGTATTTTCCCTGATTCTGAGGCTGATAAACGGACGATTGCGACGGATCTTAATTATGTGGGACTGATAGTGATCACGAGATGGCCCTATCGTCTTTTTTTTTTTTTTATTATCATTACGGGCCAGGGTGCGTGTCCGAATGGCTGAGTGTTGACTTCCTTCTCTGCTACCTCTCTCTCTCTCTCTCTCTCTCTCTCTCTCTCTCTCTCTCTCTCTCTCTCTCTCTCTCTCTAGATTTATCGGGTTTTTTCATGATTATTATTATTTTTTTTCTCTTTATTTAAGTTTTCGTAGTTATGGTTTTCGGTGTTAATTTTTTTGTAACGTGTGTGTGTGTGTGTGTGTGTGTGTATATATGTGTGTGTGTGTGTGTTCGAATACCTCAATTTTAACTTGCTAAGGTACAGTAATTTTCCGCTTTAGATATTGATAGAAATAATTTTTAACTAATTTTTTTCTTTTTTTTTTTTCCTTTTTTTTTTGGCTCTTGAGATTTATGGTAATGAGTAGCTGTATCAAGTTACTTTTTTTATGAGGGTGATCGTAGGTGTTCGAATCCCCTGACTATCGACTTTCTAACACACCATATGTCTCGTAGGTGTTCGAATCCCTTGCCTATCGACTTTCTAACACACCATATGTCTCGTAGGTGTTCGAATCCCTTGACTATGACTTTCTAACACACTATACGTCTCGTAGGTGTTCGAATCCCTTGACTATCGACTTTCTAACACACTATATGTCTCGTAGGTGTTCGAATCCCTTGACTATCGACTTTCTAACACACTATACGTCTCGTAGGTGTTCGAATCCCTTGACTATCGACTTTCTAACACACTATACGTCTCGTAGGTGTTCGAATCCCTTGACTATCGACTTTCTAACACACTATATGTCTCGTAGGTGTTCGAATCCCTTGACTATCGACTTCCTAACACACTATATGTCTCGTAGGTGTTCGAATCCCTTGACTATCGACTTCCTAACACACTATATGTCTCGTAGGTGTTCGAATCCCTTGACTATCGACTTTCTAATACACTATACGTCTCGTAGGTGTTCGAATCCCCTGACTATCGACTTCCTAACACACTATACGTCTCGTAGGTGTTCGAATCCCTTGACTATCGACTTTCTAACACACTATATGTCTCGTAGGTGTTCGAATCCCTTGACTATCGACTTTCTAACACACCATATGTCTCGTAGGTGTTCGAATCCCCTGACTATCGACTTTCTAACACACCATATGTCTCGTAGGTGTTCGAATCCCTTGCCTATCGACTTTCTAACACACTATATGTCTCGTAGGTGTTCGAATCCCTTGATTATATGGGGAGAGGTGTTCGTTACATGGAAGTATTGGCATTTAGTGATTCATGTATAGGTAATGTTTATGTGATATAATTTTATGAGTAATGTTAACAGTTTCCTTTGCCGCGTTTGTTATATGAATACTGTTTTAATGTTCTTATGGGAGCTTCAGTGTAAATAATGAAAATAATAATAATGTTATTTTTTTGAGTTTATGTTTAGTGGCTGTGTAGTGAATGTGGAGTGAATGTTTAGTGGCTGTGTAGTGAATGTGTAGGGAATGTTTAGTGGCTGTGTAGTGAATGTGTAGTGGCTGTGTAGTGAATGTGGAGTGAATGTTTAGTGGCTGTGTAGTGTGTGTGGAGTGAATGTTTAGTGAATGTGTAGTGAATGGGGAGTGAATGTTTAGTGGCTGTGTAGTGAATGTGGAGTGAATGTTTAGTGGCTGTGTAGTGAATGTGGAGTGAATGTTTAGTGGCTGTGTAGTGAATGTGGAGTGAATGTTTAGTGGCTGTGTAGTGAATGTTTAGTGAATGTTTAGTGGCTGTGTAGTGAATGTTTAGTGGCTGTGTAGTGAATGTGGAGTGAATGTTTAGTGGCTGTGTAGTGTGTGTGGAGTGAATGTTTAGTGGCTGTGTAGTGAATGTGTAGGGAATGTTTAGTGGCTGTGTAGTGAATGTTTAGTGAATGTTTAGTGGCTGTGTAGTGAATGTGGAGTGAATGTTTAGTGGCTGTGGAGTGAATGTGGAGTGAATGTTTAGTGGCTGTGTAGTGTGTGGAGTGAATGTTTAGTGGCTGTGTAGTGAATGTGGAGTGAATGTTTAGTGGCTGTGTAGTGAATGTGGAGTGAATGTTTAGTGGCTGTGGAGTGAATGTTTAGTGGCTGTGTAGTGTGTGTGGAGTGAATGTTTAGTGGCTGTGTAGTGAATGTGGAGTGAATGTTTAGTGGCTGTGTAGTGAATGTTTAGTGAATGTTTAGTGGCTGTGTAGTGAATGTTTAGTGGCTGTGTAGTGAATGTGGAGTGAATGTTTAGTGGCTGTGGAGTGAATGTTTAGTGGCTGTGTAGTGAATGTGTAGGGAATGTTTAGTGGCTGTGTAGTGAATGTTTAGTGAATGTTTAGTGGCTGTGTAGTGAATGTGGAGTGAATGTTTAGTGGCTGTGGAGTGAATGTGGAGTGAATGTTTAGTGGCTGTGTAGTGTGTGGAGTGAATGTTTAGTGGCTGTGTAGTGAATGTGGAGTGAATGTTTAGTGGCTGTGTAGTGAATGTGGAGTGAATGTTTAGTGAATGTGTAGTGAATGTGGAGTGAATGTTTAGTGAATGTGGAGTGAATGTTTAGTGAATGTGTAGTGAATGGGTCGTGAATGAGATTGAATGAGTAGTGAATGTGTAGTAAATGAGTTGTATCTATAATCAGGTGAATGGTTAGGTTAGGTTAAGTGGCTCTTTTGTTAATAGGTACATACCAGTTGTAATTGGCCCCCAGCCCTATTACTGTAGGTGGAGGAGGTGTTGGTGTAGTGGTGTAGGTGGTGGTGTAGTGGTGTAGGTGAGGGTGGTGGTGTAGTGGTGTAGGTGGTGGTGTAGTGGTGTAGGTGAGGGTGGTGGTGTAGTGGTGTAGGTGGTGGTGTAGTGGTGTAGGTGAGGGTGGTGGTGTAGTTGACAGTGGTGGTGGTAATAGTGGTGTAGGTGGTATTGGTAGTAGCATGAGTCACCACTACTGTAGGAGGTGGTGATGGAGGCGAGAACTACCACTAACCACTACTACCACTAACCACTCCTTCTGCCCCCCCCCCCCCCCCCCGGGTCGCCAGTAAAGTCTTAGGCCGAGGTAGATGCGAATTGAGTTCTCAAGATAAGGGTTCTGGACGCCAACGAGCCTTCCAATTAACGTCGGATTCCAATGGACCGGACTGCTACACGTCGCCAGTATTGCCGTAAGACCAGCTGACGTGCTCCTGCAATTCGACGCTTAAGGATTATAACGAGATACCATCAGGTTCTCGCGCCGCAGGAAATTGGACTTAATGGTAATGAGGGAATGAGTGTGTTGTGGCCTCTGGTGGCTGTAGGTAGCGGGTTTGGTCACATCACTGAGAAAATATAATCCTAGCCCGAAACTCCCCATCTTGATATGTAACTCTTATTTTTTTTTGTAAATTCTCAAAGCTCTTAACATACACACTTTAAGTTTGTGGACATTATAAAAGAGAAGACTTAAGACTAATAATGTGGGGGTCTTATTTGTTACCTGTGATAGATGTAGATATTCTTAAAGCAAAGATTATAACATTTCCAGCGGCCATATTTAGTTTTAAGTATTGTCATAAATATTCAGGTAACTTACGGTCTATTGATTATATATTTGTCGTAAGATAAGAGCCAAGATATGCGATTAAGATTAATTATTAGTTTAGCATTATTATTAATCCTTGAGTATTGGGAATTTGAAGTGTCTTATCGAGGTGTTTTATAAGAGACATTCATATACGTGGACCAGATAAGGTGTACAGGTGTGAATGCTAATCTAGAATACGTGTTTAACGACCTTAGTAGTTGTTGGTGGTCGGGGATACAATATAGGTCAGGGAGAGGTCGTAGGAGAGGGAGTCGTATGAGAGGGAGGGAGTCGTAGGAGAGGGCGGGAGTTGTAGGAGAGGGAGGGAGTCGTAGGAGAGGGAGGGAGTCGTATGAGAGGGAGGGAGTCGTATGAGAGGGAGGGAGTCGTATGAGAGGGAGGGAGTCGTATGAGAGGGAGGGAGTCGTAGGAGAGGGAGGGAGTCGTATGAGAGGGAGGGAGTCGTAGGAGAGGGAGGGAGTCGTATGAGAGGGAGGGAGTCGTATGAGAGGGAGGGAGTCGTAGGAGAGGGCGGGAGTCGTATGAGAGGGAGGGAGTCGTATGAGGACAGAGAGAGAGGGAAGCAGAAAGAATGATTAAAATTGTTCTTATTATTTATTTCTTTACTGTACATAATTTTATATTCAATCGTATTTTATTTATTTAATTTTTGAATCTTTAAGGAAAAATATATATTTGTAAAAAAAACACACCTAAGATTATACTGTATATATATACGAATAAATAAACGGTGTAAGAATTCGCTATATTATTAATGTACCAGGAAAAACTATATTGAACTATTTTTTTTACAGTTTTGAATTTAGTGTAAATATTTGATCCGCCGTGTGAGTAATTACAGAGTTATATTACAAATTAATACCTGACCGTAGTGGGGGGAATATTTTCAATAGAGTTTTTTCAATACATAGATTAATAATATTAGATTTGGTTTATTGTCAAGATCTTTTGAGGTGAAGGAAATTATGAGCAAATATTTTAATGTTTTTAGTTAGGATCTAAAGTTACGTCAAAATAAGGACATACATACATACATACATATATCGTAATTTTGTATCAATGTACGCTAATATATACTGTATATAATGCTTGCCTTTTATTTTATTATTAATTATATTTTTTCTTTATCCCACAGGTGAGTACCATGACCGGGACAGGTGTTGTGTTACCTGCGCCTCTCACGTCTGAACCCCGGTACTGAACCCCAACACCTTGAACCCCAGAACTGAACCCTAACACCCTGAACCCCGGTACTGAACCCCAACACCCTCTGAACCCCGGTACTGAACCCCAACACCCTGAACCCCGGTACCGAACCCCAACACCCTGAACCCCGGTACTGAACCCCAACACCCTGAACCCCAGTACTGAACCCCAACACCCTGAACCCCGGTACTGAACCCCAACACCCTGAACCCCGGTACTGAACCCCAACACCCTGAACCCCGGTACTGAACCCCAACACCCTGAACCCCAGTACTGAACCCCAACACCCTGAACCCCGGTACTGAACCCCAATACCCTGAACCCCAGTACCGAACCTCATCACCTGGCTGTGTATATCTGATAGCTTATCCAACAGTTTATACTCCTACAACTCCACAGTGTCTAAGAGGAACACTGGGTACAATGTCTTTCCTTATTCTTAGACCAGGATTAAATTTTTAACTTGGAATTTTTTTTAAAGTGACTATTGCTTATAATATTTTGTTGAGATGTAAAAAAAAAAATTGTAATATTTTTGTTATGTATAAAGTCAGTTCGTTATTGTAGACTAAATGTTAATATTGTTAGATGTGGTATTTTAACTCTTTTTTAAATTACTTGACTATTATAACACCTGTAATTAAGAATAGGTTATGTCTATATTTTTCAAGTATTTTTTGTGTGGGGGGCGGGGCGGGGGGGGGGGGTCGATGTATTTGTTTGCAAGATTAATTTTATAAGATGTGAAGACGTTAACAGTGTCCCGTTATCAGGAGAGCCTTAAGTATCTCACACACTCCTCTCTAGATAGCTCTTTCAACTTGACCTTTGACCTAACACCAATAACACCGTAGTTCCAGGGGTCAGACAAGTTCAATCCCGTTGTTAAGAAGTTTCATTGAGTTCTTGTTTATGGTCCTGATAGATAGATAGATAGATAGATAGATAGATTGTTAAAGGGTTATAGTTAAGGTTTAATTTGTGATCTTTTTTTGTTGGTGGAATGTTAAGTGTTTGGATATTGGAAGAGACAGACAGACAGACAGAGGAGACATAGACAGACAGACAGAAGAGACTCAGACAGACTGACAGAAGAGGGTCGTGGTGTATAGGTATCTCTTAACAGTATATAACAGCAAGTAGATTAATGTGTCTTGATATGGACGTTTCCCACAATGCGTCTTCTGTCTCCTCATCCCCCCTCCCATCTTCCCCCTCCTCACCTACCCCCCCTCCCTTCTTCCCCCTCGTCACCTACCCCCCCTCCCTTCTTCCCCCTCGTCACCTACCCCCCTCCCTTCTTCCCCCTCGTCACCTACCCCCCCTCCCTTCTTCCCCCTCGTCACCTACCCCCCCTCCCATCTTCCCCCTCCTCACCCCCTCCTATCTTCCCCCTCCTCACCTACCCCCCTCCCCTTCCCCCACCTCCCCCCCCCCTCTCCTCCTCCCACCACACAAACACCTGTCAATTAATCTCCCGTTACTCAGGTGAAGTTAATGGCTGCCCTCATCAATTCCCGACCAGTGTGTTGTGTCGTTGGAATAATACTGTGTTAGGGAGGCCGTCATTGTTGTTGGCAGACGTGAACACAACCCGGGGACTCGTTGTTCTTGACGGACGGCCTACTATATACAGGTTGCCTTCACGAACAGTACCTGGAGGAGGGGAAAAATTTGTTCTGGTGGAGAGGTGTTGATCTGTCCTTCTGAGTGATGGTTCCTGCTTCTGCTTCTACTGAGGGAGGAGGTGGAGAGGTGTTGATCTGTCCTGAGTGATGGTTCCTGCTTCTGCTTCTACTGAGGGAGGAGGTGGAGAGGTGTTGATCTGTCCTTCTGAGTGATGGTTCCTGCTTCTGCTTCTACTGAGGGAGGAGGTGGAGAGGTGTTGATCTGTCCTTCTGAGTGATGGTTCCTGCTTCTGCTTCTGCTGAGGGAGGAGGTGGAGAGGTGTTGATCTGTCCTGAGTGATGGTTCCTGCTTCTGCTTCTGCTGAGGGAGGAGGTGGAGAGGTGTTGACCTGTCCTGAGTGATGGTTCCTGCTTCTGCTTCTACTGAGGGAGGAGGTGGAGAGGTGTTGATCTGTCCTGAGTGATGGTTCCTGCTTCTGCTTCTGCTGAGGGAGGAGGTGGAGAGGTGTTGACCTGTCCTGAGTGATGGTTCCTGCTTCTGCTTCTACTGAGGGAGGAGGTGGAGAGGTGTTGATCTGTCCTGAGTGATGGTTCCTGCTTCTGCTTCTGCTGAGGGAGGAGGTGGAGAGGTGTTGATCTGTCTTCCTGAGTGATGGTTCCTGCTTCTGCTTCTACTTCTGCTGAGGGAGGAGGTGGAGAGGTGTTGATCTGTCCTGAGTGATGGTTCCTGCTTCTGCTTCTACTGAGGGAGGAGGTGGAGAGGTGTTGATCTGTCCTGAGTGATGGTTCCTGCTTCTGCTTCTACTGAGGGAGGAGGTGGAGAGGTGTTGATCTGTCCTGAGTGATGGTTCCTGCTTCTGCTTCTGCTGAGGGAGGAGGTGGAGAGGTGTTGATCTGTCTTCCTGAGTGATGGTTCCTGCTTCTGCTTCTACTTCTGCTGAGGGAGGGAAGGACAGTGATGGTTCCTGCTTCTACTAATTACCACACTGTTGTCCTTATTAATATATTCCTTCTTCTTCTTCTTCTTCTTCTTCTTCTTTCCATCCGCCATTCTGTAAAGCTTCAGTCAGCTTAGTGGTCTGGGTACTAGCGAAGATGGATTGTTTACGAGCAGCTATTGGTGATATTATTTACCTATTAAGTGATATTGCTTACCTATTGATGGTGATATTGTTTACCTATTGGTGATATTGTTTACTTATTACTGATGTTGTGGTGTTTATTGAATCTTGGTG
The DNA here is from genome assembly GCA_958450375.1 of Homarus gammarus. Classification (NCBI taxonomy): domain Eukaryota; kingdom Metazoa; phylum Arthropoda; class Malacostraca; order Decapoda; family Nephropidae; genus Homarus; species Homarus gammarus. Next base: position 2,478,931 of record CAUDMG010002108.1, read on the forward strand.
CAGGAGCTTCAGTAACTAAGGCAGCGGTACATCTACCCCAGTATCGTGTTGTGGTCTTGGCTCACAGTTAGGTATTAATAGTATGTTGCAACCTCAATGACATAGTCTGGGGACAATGGTGGAAGGTTGGCGTGATAATGTATTAGTGTGTGTGTGTGTGTGTGTGTGTGTGTGTGTGTGTGTGTGTGGCAAGGTTAGTAAATAGATGAGTCTACTGTAGTTCATCAGTAATTATAATATATGAGAGTTAAAATACTTCGTGTTGATCAATGGACTACCTGCACAATACTGTATTCAGACAGGTGAGTTGGATAGATACGTAGGATGGTGGGTGGATAGGTAGGTTGGTGGGTGGTGATGGATAGGTTAAGTAGGATGGTGGGTGGATAGGTAGGTTGGTGGGTGGGTGGGTGGGTAGGTGGGTGGTGATGGATAGGTAGGAAGGTGGATGGGCAGGAAAGCATGTGGGTGGATAGATAGAAAGGTGGATAGGTAGGAAGGTAGGTTGGTGGATGGACAGACAGACAGGCAGTGGGTGTGTGTGCTGAGCAGTGATGGGTCGTGTCGTTGATGCGATATATATACATACAATACAGAGAAAACTCCCCACACGATTTCTGTACGAGTAATTAATATTAACTTCGGTCAAGTTCCTATATGATCTACTTATTATTACAGGTGATATATCGTATAAGAAGGAAATTAAATTGGTATAGGTATATATGATCTGAATTAGGTTTGGTTGGGTTGGGTTGGGTTGGGTTAGGTTGGGTTAGGTTGGGTTGGGTTGGGTTGGGTTGGGTTGGGTTGGGTTGGGTTGGGTTGGGTTTGGTTGGGTTAGGTTGGGTTGGGTTGGGTTAGGTTGGGTTGGGTTGGGTTGGGTTAGGTTGGGTTGGGTTGGGTTGGGTTGGGTTGGGTCGGGTTGGGTCGGGTTAAGGTAGGAGACGTTAGCCTAATAATAGTACAGGTGTATTCATTGAACAGGTAAATAAATATGGCGGCCAAGGAATCGACTGTTTTTAGTATTTTGATAAATTGTGGATGAACTTATTGAAACAGTTTGGGTAATTAAGTCAGAGATGTACTGTGAGTCGTGTTACAGCACGTAATGGCGGCAGTATTTTTATCCCTTTAATGTACAAGGACGGAAGAAAACCAAAAATATTTTAGTCAATATTGAGCGGTGGTGGTGGGTCAGGTGGGTGGGCTCCCTGAGCGGTGGTGGTGGGTCAGGTGGGTGGGCTCCCTGAGCGGTGGTGGTGGGTCAGGTGGGTGGGCTCCCTGAGCGGTGGTGGTGGGTCAGGTGGCCGGGCTCCCTGAGCGGTGGTGGTGGGTCAGGTGGCTGGGCTCCCTGAGCGGTGGTGGTGGGTCAGGTGGCCGGGCTCCCTGAGCGGTGGTGGTGGGTCAGGTGGGTGGGCTCCCTGAGCGGTGGTGGTGGGTCAGGTGGCTGGGCTCCCTGAGCGGTGGTGGTGGGTCAGGTGGCTGGGCTCCCTGAGCGGTGGTGGTGGGTCAGGTGGCTGGGCTCCCTGAGCGGTGGTGGTGGGTCAGGTGGGTGGGCTCCCTGAGCGGTGGTGGTGGGTCAGGTGGCTGTGCTCCCTGAGCGGTGGTGGTGGGTCAGGTGGCTGGGCTCCCTGAGCGGTGGTGGTGGGTCAGGTGGGTGGGCTCCCTGAGCGGTGGTGGTGGGTCAGGTGGCCGGGCTCCCTGAGCGGTGGTGGTGGGTCAGGTGGGTGGGCTCCCTGAGCGGTGGTGGTGGGTCAGGTGGGTGGGCTCCCTGAGCGGTGGTGGTGGGTCAGGTGGCCGGGCTCCCTGAGCGGTGGTGGTGGGTCAGGTGGCTGGGCTCCCTGAGCGGTGGTGGTGGGTCAGGTGGCCGGGCTCCCTGAGCGGTGGTGGTGGGTCAGGTGGGTGGGCTCCCTGAGCGGTGGTGGTGGGTCAGGTGGCTGGGCTCCCTGAGCGGTGGTGGTGGGTCAGGTGGGTGGGCTCCCTGAGCGGTGGTGGTGGGTCAGGTGGCTGGGCTCCCTGAGCGGTGGTGGTGGGTCAGGTGGCTGGGCTCCCTGAGCGGTGGTGGTGGGTCAGGTGGCTGGGCTCCCTGAGCGGTGGTGGTGGGTCAGGTGGGTGGGCTCCCTGAGCGGTGGTGGTGGGTCAGGTGGCTGGGCTCTCTGAGCGGTGGTGGTGGGTCAGGTGGCTGGGCTCCCTGAGCGGTGGTGGTGGGTCAGGTGGGTGGGCTCCCTGAGCGGTGGTGGTGGGTCAGGTGGCTGGGCTCCCTGAGCGGTGGTGGTGGGTCAGGTGGCTGGGCTCCCTGAGCGGTGGTGGTGGGTCAGGTGGCCGGGCTCCCTGAGCGGTGGTGGTGGGTCAGGTGGCCGGGCTCCCTGAGCGGTGGTGGTGGGTCAGGTGGCTGGGCTCCCTGAGCGGTGGTGGTGGGTCAGGTGGGTGGGCTCCCTGAGCGGTGGTGGTGGGTCAGGTGGCCAACATAGCGGTGTGTGTCTCTCTGTTCTCCTTCTCTTGTTGACTTTCTTGACGTTGTCCTCTTCGGTTTAGTAGTATAAGTCAGGTACAGAGACTGGACGTGAGCCTAAGTGGTAGTTGTTACTTGTATGTGTTTATGTATTTAATCTTTATTTTAACTAACAAGTTCGGCGAGATCATTATTTCCTGGAGCCTAAGTTGCTGGGTACTGTACCGTGTGTGTTCCTTCACGTGGTGGTGTGTGGTTTAGTGGAAGTCATGTTTTTGACCTGACCTCCTGTTTTGTAAGGTCCCCCTGTATACATAAGCCTCTCAGTCCTTGTAATTCAGTTGCCTCTGAAGATGTCTTGAATAAAGACGAGAGCTAAGGTGCTCCATTGTTTCCCTCTTTCCTGTGTGATATTATCAATATATATATATATATATATATATATATATATATATATATATATATATATATATATATATATATATATATATATATATATATATATGGACAGTACAGGAGAGCGTGGTGACGTTATTGTATCGACTCACAATATCAAGACAAAGACACGAAACACGTCTCAAAGTTTCGACTCGTGGGTATTGACGAGTTCAGGACAAGATAAACAACTTTGTCCGGTGGACCAACGAGCCTCGTGCCCAATCGTCCGCTCGTTATCGTTTACCTCAGATGGAGTCGAGGATAAGGCGCCGTGTCACTCGTATTTTAACCTCAACTTGTGATTACCTGAAGCGACGCGAGACAACCTGCAGGCTTCGGGTATCAGGACTTCATTAGAATCTCCTGATTGGTTTTGTAAGAAAGTGATCCTTGTGAGTGACGTTTATGGTGGCCGGCCATCTTTACGGCGGGCATTAGACCGGGAGGCAGTAGCACCTTAAGCCCCCCTCAGCGATTGTCTCTTGTTCTGCGTATCCTCTGTAGCTCAGGGGAATATGGTCGTCTTTATTCAGCCATTTAGTGGGATACCTGGCGGTCGACAAGCTGCCACGGAGGTGATGGGCGAGAGATTGTCTAATGAGCAATAATAGAACCTGAGCCACTCGTCCAAACTGGTGCTAATTGTGAGGGGCCCGGCGTCTGTCTGTCCCCGTGTTAACTCTCCACCTCACCCTCGCTCTGTTTACCTCCTCCTGGCACTAAGGGGCTCTCTCTCACTTCAGGTTAGGAGTGCGTTGCCGCGTCAGGTAGGAGTGTGTTGCTGCGTCAGGTAGGAGTGTGTTGCCGCCTCAGGTAGGAGTGTGTTGCTGCGTCAGGTAGGAGTGCGTTGCCGCGTCAGGTAGGAGTGTGTTGCCGCCTCAGGTAGGAGTGTGTTGCCGCGTCAGGTAGGAGTGTGTTGCCGCGTCAGGTAGGAGTGTGTTGCCGCGTCAGGTAGGAGTGTGTTGCCGCCTCAGGTAGGAGTGTGTTGCCGCCTCAGGTAGGAGTGTGTTGCCGCGTCAGGTTAGGAGTGTGTTGCCGCCTCAGGTAGGAGTGTGTTGCCGCCTCAGGTAGGAGTGTGTTGCCGCGTCAGCTACTGTTTGGTCCTCTTAAACCCAGTGTCCGTGTTACCTGTACCCAACCTGTCCTGATGACCTCACCTGTTGGCAATATTGACAGTCGTTTGGTGTACATGTTTATCATTAGAGCATGTAGTGATAGTTTAAAGTTCAGGTCAGTTTAAGTTAGGTTAGGTGATTGGGTTAGGTAATGGAAGTATTTTATCTGCGTCACACTCCTCCTCCTCCTCCTCTCCCCCCCTCCTCTTCCTCGTCTCCCTCCTCCTCCTCTTCTCCCCCTCCCCCCCCCCTCATCCTCCCCTTCCATAACCTCAGCGTATAAATCCCTCTCCGCTTGTAATGTTTTCCTCAGCTCTGACAATAAGTAACTTAGTTTAGTTGGAGTTCGCCGCTGAGCTCACCATCGTTGACCACCTAAGCTGATCCCGGGCTGGATTATCCGGTATCTTAACTCTACGACCACCAACTGTGTGTGTGTGTGATAAGGTCAAGGTCATTGTGGTTAATCAAGAGGTCAAGGTCATAAGGCTCTGTCCTCGGCTTACAGAGTGCCTGCCTGACTGACTGACCTCTCTGATAGTGTTTTCCTCGCGTGGGGGATGTTTAGCTGTTAATTGTTAGTAAATGTTCTCCATAAGGCAACAACAACAGTGGTAGGAAGCACAAGCACACACACACACACACACACACACACACACACACCACACCACACTGTTTGGTCTGGGTGTGGCTGATTTAGTGTGTGGCTGTAGAAGTGGAAGTTCTCGTAACACTTGTAGTGGTGGTTGTGATTGTGGTGGTTTAGTGTAAGTAGTGGTGGTGATTGTGGTAGTGGTGATTGTTGTGTTTTTGTGTAAGTAGTGGTGGTGATTGTGGTAGTTTTAAGTGTTATGTTTTATTGTAAGTAGTGGTAGTGGTGATTGTTATGTTGTAATGTAAGTAATGGTGGTGGTGGTTGTGATTGTGGTGGTTTTATTGTTTATTGTTTCAGTATAAGTAGTGAGAATGGTTGTGATTGTGGTGATTATTATGTTCTAGTGGTGGTTGTGGTAGGAGTGGCAGTAGATAATGGTGATGGTGGTGATGGTGTATTAACTGTTGAGTGTATAAAGGACATACACTTACACCCATGTATACTACACACACACCTATGTATACATCGCACCTTACATACATACACGTCCACAGTCACATGTTATGAACACATGTATGTAGTAATGGCCTTTCACACTGTTTATTAGAATATATTAACTCTCTCTCTCTCTCTCTCTCTCTCTCTCTCTCTCTCTCTCTCTCTCTCTCTCTCTCTCTCTCTCTCTCTCGGACGATGATAAACAGTATATGTTATTGGCCTCCCCGCTGGCCCACCTCCACGCCTCGACGGTACACTGATCTGGTTGACGGTACACTTACCTGGTGATAGTTACCTAGCCTGGTTACAGTCTGCTGGGTCATGGTACAGTCTGCTGGGTTATGGTACAGTCTGTTGGGTTATGGTACAGTCTGCTGGGTTATGGTACAGTCTGTTGGGTTATGGTACAGTCTGTTGGGTCATGGTACAGTCTGCTGGGTTATGGTACAGTCTGTTGGGTTATGGTACAGTCTGTTGGGTCATGGTACAGTCTGCTGGGTTATGGTACAGTCTGTTGGGTCATGGTACAGTCTGCTGGGTCATGGTACAGTCTGCTGGGTCATGGTACAGTCTGTTGGGTCATGGTACAGTCTGCTGGGTTATGGTACAGTCTGTTGGGTCATGGTACAGTCTGCTGGGTTATGGTACAGTCTGCTGGGTTATGGTACAGTCTGTTGGGTCATGGTACAGTCTGTTGGGTCATGGTACAGTCTGCTGGGTCATGGTACAGTCTGTTGGGTCATGGTACAGTCTGTTGGGTCATGGTACAGTCTGCTGGGTTATGGTACAGTCTGTTGGGTCATGGTACAGTCTGCTGGGTCATGGTACAGTCGCCTAGACCGTGTTACAGTCAGTCAGGCAGCTGGTAGGGTACAGTCAGTGAGCCAGGTGGTGGGGTACAGTCAGTGAGCCAGGTGGTGGGGTACAGTCAGTGAGCCAGGTGGTGGGGTACAGTCAGTGAGCCAGGTGGTGGGGTACAGTCAGTGAGCCAGGTGGTGGGGTACAGTCAGTGAGCCAGGTGGTTGGGGTACAGTCAGTGAGCCAGGTGGTGGGGTACAGTCAGTGAGCCAGGTGGTGGGGGGAGGGTACAGTCACAGGTGTTCAGTACAGTCTGGGCGTCACAATCTCTGGCAGTAACCTGAGCCGGACACGAGTCAACAACAAGTTATGAATTATCGTAAGTTTTTGTTTACCCTTTTGAATCTATATATAACCCTTGGGAATTATCAGCCTCTTGGGAATTAGAGCCTTGAGACGCGACAAGAACACTTTATCTAAATTATTGTGTTGGAAGCAGAGGACAGGTCGCGGGCGTGCGTGTGTCTGGCAGCAACACCAACAATTAGTGTATTACCTGCCTCACCGCCACCACGCCATTATGAGTGCTGTTGTGATGGTATCGCTCGCCTTACTTACGGGTCACCTTCTGGGGATAACAGGATAGATAAGCCTTCAGGGATGACTGCCCCCCCTGCCTCCTCCTCCTCCTCCTTCTTCTCCTCTGGTTGATTCTGATGGTGGTGGTGTTGGGGCAGCTACTGTTGGTGGTGATGGTGGTGTTCTTGTTGGTGGGACAGGTATTGCTGGTGGTGTTATTGATACTACAACTGTCTTCTACTTGTTGCTGTTGCGTCTCCTGTTGCTGTTGCGTCTCCTGTTGCTGTTGCGTCTCCTCCTTTGCTGTTGCGTCTCCTGTTGCTGCTGCGTCTCCTGTTGCTGCTGCGTCTCCTGTTGCTGTTACGTCTCCTGTTGCTGTTGCGTCTCCTGTTGCTGCTGCGTCTCCTGTTGCTGCTGCGTCTCCTGCTGCTACTGCTGTTCTCTGGTGGTCGTGTTTGTGTCTTCAGCCCTCAAGCCCAGAGAACATTACCTGGGAGTCTGGGCCACACCGTGTGGTACAGTGGACTGTGTTAGCTGTCTGCTTGCACTCAACAAGCCATACGGAACAGATAATTATATGCAAAACAAAAGTTAAAATGCAGGATTATATGATAGTGTGTCCATATATGCCGCACGGGTCCGTTACAGCAAGACCCATCGCTATCTTGACCTGTGTTAGGTTGGCAGGAGGGGAGTTGTACCAAAATCAACTTGGCTAATTATCTTGACAGTAAATAACATTTGTGACGGGGGCGGGTGAATGTATGACACGGGTAGGAAGCAAACCTATGTTTTTCTACTCGAGAATTCACAACCCATGACTTTTGCAACTGAGTATTTTAAGCCCAGGAGTCGAGTTTCAAGTGTTCATAATGAGGCTTCGGGTCAAAGTATTCGAGTCCGAGGATTAGAGGTTTAGATTTTGAACTCAGTAATCGAGGCCAAAAGGTTCGATTAAAAAGGATTCATTTGATTATTATTCGGTTCTTAATGTTCGAAAAATATGATACTTTGAATTTAACAGAAAGGCTTCATTTAGGATTCAAAGCCCTCCTCCTCCTCTCTTTCCCTTCCTCCCTCTTTTATCCCCCCTCCTCCTCTCCTTTCCTCCCCTCCGCTTCTTCCCCTCCTCCCTCTTTCTTCCCCTTCCTCTCTCTTTCTTTCCCTTCTTCCCTCTTTTATTCCCCCTCCCCCCCTATTGCCCCTCCTCCTTCATTTAATGGTATTCAGGTCTCGCCTCGACACCTCCCTGACGATCGTATATTACAAGTGTTTGACCAATGACCAGAAGATACTCCTACTCCTGCAGCTTAACCTCATAAGCTTGGTAATTATAGTGTGGAGTGTGGGGACGTGAGCTCTCCGTCAACACTTCAGGTCTGATTTCACCTCCGGGAATCACACAAACTGAAGCTCTGTAAAGACCAGCTGAGTGGCTCTTAAGGGGTTAGGTTAGGTAAAGGTTTGGTTTCGTTTGGTTATGTTAGGTTAGATTAGGTTAGGTTAAATTGGGTTAAGTTAGGTAAGGTTAAGTGAATGATTCTTACGAGTTTAGATTAAGTGTTCTCTTCCTTATCTGACCACTTTCTCCACTTGGTCGACATGAAGGCATAGACTCGGCCACTTAAGTGTATGTAATAGTAACACTGATATTATTATACTCTTTACAATTTCCATTCAGTGTTAACAGATATATTATTAGAACAGGGATCGAGAGGGTCAATCAATGTGTGTTATGATGATACTTGGTTGTGTTGGGGTGAAGGAAGGGGTGTTGGTGGTGGTGGTGGCGATGGTGTTGATGGTGGTGGTGGTGAAGGTGGTGGCGATGGTGTTGATGATGGTGGTGGCGCTTGTAGGAGTTGTTGGTGGTGATGATAGTGGCTCTTGTATTAGTATAGTTAGTGATAATGATGGTGGTGGTTGAAGTTGAGGCTTATTATCACTTGAACAGGGAAGGGCAAGAGAGAGAGAGAGAGAGAGAGGGCACAGGGCGTTGGAGGTTATGGCTATCCTTTAGGGCAATGGAGATTTATTAGATCCTTAGGTTGTTATCAGGGAGGTGGACTGCTGGAGCCAGGTTGTGCCCACCGCCTTACAGAGCCTCGCTTGTACAGTGTTGCAACTCCCAGGGATTTATCGCCCCGTGTAACGTTATCTCCCGGGGTCGCTGGGTCGTAGGGGGTCCCCGGATTATTAACGCTCAAAGCTGATTTTGTTTTTGCTCTCCTCTTGTGACACTGAGGTGGAGGGGGGTGGGGTAGAGAGGGGGGGTAGTATCTTTAGGGGTAGGGGGTAGAAGGAGAGATGATCGTAGGGGGTTGGGAGAGGGATGGGGTGAATGACCGTAGGGGAGTCTAGGGATAGGTGTGGGGGTTGTCCAGAGAAGGTGGGGGGGTTAGGGAGATGGGTCGGAATCCTGGAGGGGGGGGGAGGGGGGTCAATAGTAAATATATCTATAGTTGTTAAGAATTGTGTGGGATTCCTTATTTTGTTTGACTTCACCACACGAGAGGTTTAAGTGCAGTGTGTGTGTGTATGTGTGTGTGTGTGTGTGTGTGTGTGTCAGTGTGTGTGTGTGTGTGTGTGTGTGTCAGTGTGTGTGTGTCAGTATTCTCCTAAGATGAAATCAAACAAAACCTTGAACTATTATTTATCTTATCATTTGTTAATTTATTTATATTAATTTGTTTTTGTACCTTAATCTAACTTTATGTAGCTGTCACATTAACTCAACGAAAGATAATGTTACATATTGTTAGTTTATTGTTAATTTGGATATGTAGCGTAAAAATGAATTCTTATTAACCTCGGAACACTGTTAATATTTTTATCCTATACTTTAAAACATTCACAAAGTAATATTTTTTTTAACTTAAGACAACATTAACATAGAGCTGGTCTTAATGCCTCTAAATTATGTAAATTTATCTAACTCATGAATAATTGTTTATAAGTTAACAAACAATTTAGTCTTCGAGAACATAAACAAAAGGAATTATGTCTCTTTTGTTTATTTGTTTGTGTCGTTGTGTTTACCTTTCGTCTCACCTGTAAAAAAGGTTAGTGAGAGTTGCTGAGGTGTAAAGTATTGAGGTGTTGAGGCGGGGCTTAGGGGTGATACCAGAGTAACCCCTTGACTACGATGATTTAACCCCTTGAGTATGATGATTTAACTTCTTGAGTACGATGATTTAACTAATTGAGTATGATGATTTAACTTCTTGAGTACGATGATTTAACTTCTTGAGTACGATGATTTAACTTCTTGAGTACGATGATTTAACTAATTGAGTATGTCTATCGGTGCGGGCTCTTATGGGCTGAATTTTGTTGTAGTGGCGGACTGCACGAGTTGGGTGGGGGGCAGGTGGCGGCGATGGCGAGGGTGGTGCAGTAGTCCACTGCCAAACCTTTCCAGTGCTTGGTGGTGGAGGTCACTGAGGGATGGCATTTCCAGGGTGGAGAGAGCGGTGGTGTAGCCGGAGTATTCTGCGCCGAGCATGATTCTGCAGGCCCTTTTCTGTACCTTCTCTAGCCGACGTTGTTGGGTGGAGTTGAGAGAAGACGACCAGGCTGGTGACGCATACGTTAGTTTGGGGAGAATAAAGGCGTTGTAGATGGTCCTCAGCTCTGGCGTGGGGGTCCCAAGTGACCTAAGTCGTCGTAGCATGTAGAGACGGTACGAGGCTGCCTTGACTGTGTTATTTACATGGGCCTTCCAGTCAAGGTTGTTGTCTATAGTTACACCCAGGAGTTTGGCAGACTGCACCAGCTGGAGAGGATGGGCACCCACTGTGACTGCTGGGGCTTGCACTGGAGTGGTGGCGGTATTGATGTGCATGACTGCGGTTTTGGTGTGGTTGATGGTGACCTTGTTCTCCGTAGTCCATGCCTGTAGCCTGTCCAGGGTGCCTTGGAGCGATGAGTAGTCTGGTGCGGTGTTGTCCACTGAAACCCCCACAGTGCAGTCATCCACGTACTTCCACCTGTGAGGAGTGTCCGATAGTGCGTCGTTGATCAGGATGAGGAAGCACAGTGGTCCCATCTTGGTCCCCTGGGGAACACCGCAAGTGATGTGTTGGAATGTAGAGACCGAGCCCTGATACCTCACTGCCTGGCGACGTCCACTCAAAAAATCAGTGAGCCATGAGACCAGGTTGGTGGGCAGCCCTAGTGCCTTGCCTTGTTGATAACAGTGCGTGTGTGTGTGTGTGTGTGTGTGTGTGTGTGTGTGTGTGTGTTGTTTAGGGGACAGGTGAGGGTGTCATAGGTGAGATTAAAATAGGTAAAGGTTATAATAGACGTGAGAGAGAGATATAGAGAGAGATAAAAAGAGAGAGAGAGATGTCACTCTTATCTGTGTTATCTTAATACTGTGGGATAAAGATGTCGTTTTTCTTCGTGTCTCCCATTCCCTCACCATCTCCCCCCCCCCTCCCCCTTTCTCTCTCCCCCTCCCTCTGTCTCACCCCTCCCCTTCCATCACCCCCTCCCCCCTGAGTGACTGCCCAGTACCTGTCTCCCTGATATATTGCCTCGATACCTGGCCACTATACCCACACTTAACCTTACACTTAGCCCTAACACTTACACTTAGTCCACACACTTAATCCTTACACTTACACTTAGCCCTGACACTTGCATTTCCACTTGGCCCTTACACTTACATCTCTCTCTCTCTCTCTCTCTCTCTCTCTCTCTCTCTCTCTCTCTCTCTCTCTCTCTCTCTCACTATCAGCTAACACGGACCGTCTTGTCAGTCTTCCTGATAACCGTCTTTACCGATTTATCTTCAAACTATTTCACTCCTCTCGCTCCCTCATGTTTTCTCCTCCTCCTCTTCCTCCTCCTTCTCTTCCTCCTCTTCTTCCTCCTCCTCCTCTTCTTCCTCCTCCTTTCTCTCCTCATTTTTCTCTCCATTTTCTCCTCTTCATTCCTCTTCCTCTTCATCCCTTTCACCTCCCTTCTTCCTCCTCCTCCATCTCTTTTTCCTCCTCTTCCTCTCCTTTTCTTCTTCATCTCTTTCCCCCTCCTCTTTTTCCTCTCCTTTTCTTCCTCCTTCCTCACCATTCCTTTCCATTTTCTGCTCAGTTTCCATATTTTTTTTAATCCTGTAAAAGATGTCTCAGTGATGTCTCGGTGATGTCTCAGTGATGTCTCGGTGATGTCTCAGTCGTGTCTCGGTGATGTCTCAGTCGTGTCTCGGTGATGTCTCAGTCGTGTCTCGCTGATGTCTCGGTGATGTCTCAGTCGTGTCTCGGTGATGTCTCAGTGATGTCTCGGTGATGTCTCAGTCGTGTCTCGGTGATGTCTCAGTCGTGTCTCGCTGATATCTCGGTGATGTCTCAGTCGTGTCTCGGTGATGTCTCAGTGATGTCTAGGTGATGTCTCAGTGATGTCTCGGTGATGTCTCAGTGATCTCGGTTGTAGACGTTTCATTTGTCGGTAAAATAAGATAGTCTATATTCCTTTACAGACATGAACCGTGTTATTATCTTACGCTGAAGGTTAGGTTAGGTTAAGTTTGGTATTGTTTTGGTTAGGTTAGGTAGGGTGGGGTTAGGTTAGGTTAGGTTTGGTAGGTTAGGTTAGGAAGAGATATTAATAATCGAGGGCTAACGCTGTTTACTGAAATATCTAAGAATGAAAATGGCTGCTAATTGGCCAGTTTTGGTAGGGTGGTACCTGTTGTCGAGATCTGCAGGAGGCCATTGTCATTACCGTGTTTTTTTTGCGCCCACTGAGGATTGGTTAACAACATGGCGCTGTTTACTGTAGGTGTTGACAGTACTTCAGTGACTCGTTTTGTGATGTGATGGCACTGATGATGATGATGGTAATAATAAAAATAATGATAATCATGATAATAATGATAAGTCATTTAATTTACCGATAATATCAACATGCAAATTAACCTGATACAAACAGGACAGGTGTAGATGCTTTCCGTTGATCCTTAACGAGGCCTTGAGATGAAGTAAGGCCATATCCCCCTCACCTGTGTGGCCACATCCCTATCACCTGTATGGCCACATCCCCATCACCTGTATAGCCACATCCCTATCACCTGTATGGCCACATCCCCGTTACCTGTATGGCCACACCCCCGTCACCTGTATGGCCACACCCCCGTCACCTGTATGGCCACACCCTCCCCCTTGATACGAGACTCAGACCATGTTCACAGCGAAACCTCTCTCTCTCTCTCTCTCTCTCTCTCTCTCTCTCTCTCTCTCTCTCTCTCTGTCACGGCGTGGTGGTGGTGTGGTAGGGGAGGTGAGGCAGGCCGTCAGGCAGGTGGCCCCTCACGCTCCGTCACTAGGTAGCAGGTGATGTGGGGGGCCTCCGTCATGATATACCTGAGTTGCCTGTAGCCATGAGAATTGGGGGCCCAGAGGCTATGGGTCAGGTTAGGGGCCAATTCGGACACACACACACACACACACACACACACCTGCAGGTTGTCCCATGCCCGTGTTGTCTCATCCATGCCTCCTTTTGTGACGTCATCGAGCTCTTGCCACGCCTGCTAGTATATGCCCCGCGCCCTCTGCTGTAGTTTACCGCGCCCATTGCTATCCCCGTGTCTGCTTCTGTCACGTACACGCCTCCTCTGTCACGTACACGCCTCCTCTGCCACGTACACGCCTCCTCTGCCACGTACACGCCTCCTCTCACGTACACGCCTCCTCTGTCACGTACACGCCTCTCACGTACACGCCTCCTCTGTCACGTACACGCCTCTCACGTACACGCCTCCTCTGTCACGTACACGCCTCCTCTCACGTACACGCTTTCTCATGCCCCCACTCTTGTTGTTCCTCCCCTCTTCCCCCTACTAACTGTTTCCACCCCCATCATCACCCATGCTTACCCACCTTGTAAACCCACGCCTTTTAGTACGCCCATCCCACAAGCCTACACCTCACGCCCATCCTGCAAACCTACACCTCACGCCCATCCCGCAAACCTACACCTCACGCCCATCCCGCAAACCTACACCTCACGCCCATCCCGCAAACCTACACCTCACGCCCATTCCTTTAACCCACACCTCACGCCCACACCTCACGCCCACACATTGCCTCCACGCCCAGCTGACCAAGCACTGATAATATGCCCAGGTATTAAAGTCTTATTTTATGGGTGAATTTAAAAAGACCGTGATGGTATCGTGGGCACATAAAGCCACTCCCCCATGCCCCCATTACCTCCCCCATCCTTCCTTCACCACCACTATCCCCCATCACCCCATTCCCTTATTCCCATCATCACCCGAGACCATCATGGTACTTTCACCCCCCTCCCCTCCCCTCCTCTCCCCTCCCCCATTACCACCTCAGTATAAGTGTGGGAGAATATTCTTCACCCAAGGCTGGTGCTCTCTCTCTCTCTCTCTCTCTCTCTCTCTCTCTCTCTCTCTGGAATGAAATGCAAATAAAATTATCGAAATCAAGAAATTATTATTATTGGACACACACACACACACCCACACACACACACACACACACACACACACGAGAGAGGAAAATTACCACTTAGAATAATCCTTTGTTTTGGATGGGCGCCATGGAAGAAAAATTTGATCACTCGTGTTTTAACTCTTGACTCATATTAAGACATTCCCTCCGTCATCAAAGGAGGAAAAATAGTGAAAGTATGTCATGGTCGTGTACAGTCACGACCAAAATTCCCTTGACACACCTAAGATTCGAAACTGCAGCGGGAACGAGACACCGAACAGCTTCACTACCCATAGATGGCGAGGTTGTGGTTCATTTGGGGTCTGGCACAGTGTCGACCAGGTGTGTACGTGAACTTTCGATAATCATTGTTCGTGTTTTCATTTTCCTGCTCCACCTGTGTCAATGAGTTTACACAGTTTATTGTTTACTAATTATGTTTACAAGGTTGCTGTGGTTAATATACAGTTTATTGATTGATTGATGCGGTATACAGTTTATTGAATTTATTTTTTTAGTTTACAATAAACTTCGTGGACCTGGAGGCTACAGTATTGAAATTTACAGTTGAGGATGTTGTTATTACTCGAGTCGACAGGTTCAATTACAACAGGTAACTGACTGAGGTTACAGATTACAGTAAAGTGGTTATTGATTGTACTCTACCTATTTACAGGCTACAATTAGATGTGTGTTTTAGTCAGGTGTGTGTTTTTAGTCAGGTGTGTGTTTTTTAGTCAGGTGTGTGTTTTTTAGTCAGGTGTGTGTTTTTAGTCAGGTGTGTGTAGCCATATCTCTTGTTTTAATGTTATTTTAGAATAGTTAGCTTATTTTTTGTATCTTATTATAGCTGTATTAGCGTTTTAGTAAATTTAACACCTAATCTAACCTAACCTATCCTAACCCTAACCAACCTATCCTAACCCTAACTAACCTATCCTAATTCTAACCCTAACTAACCTATCCAAACCTTAACTAACTTATCCTAACCCTAACTAACATAACCCTAGCTAACCTAACCTAACCTAACCTAACCCTAACTAACATAACCCTAGCTAACCTAACCTATCCTAATCTAACCTAACCTATCCTAACCTAACCTATCCTAACCCTAATTCACCTAACACCGACTAACTTAACCAAACCCCAAGTAACCTAACACCAACTAACCTAACCTGACCCTAAATAACCTAACATAACCGTAACTAACATAACCTAACCTAACCTGACCTCAAGTAACCTAACTTAACCTAACCTAACCTTAAGTGCATTGACTCTTCATTTAATACCTATCTTCCATAGAGGGCGCGTGGTGGTGTCTCAAACGATCGATTTTATCCCGTTTTTACGACACATGAGGCAGAGACGGGGGGGGGGGGGGGCAGGTAGGTGTGGAGGGGTGGGGTGGGCAGATGTGTGTGGAGGGGTGGGGGAGGGCAGGTGTGGAGGGGAGGGGATGACAGGTAGGTGTGGAGGGGTGGGGTGGGCAGATGTGTGTGGAGGGGTGGGGGAGGGCAGGTAGGTGTGGAGTGGAGGGCAGGTAGGTGTGGAGTGGTAGACAGGTAGGTGTGGAGTAACGGCAGGTAAGGTTTATGGCGGCGTGATCACCCAGTACGGGAATATCTAAATATCTCGGTCACAGTACACAAAGGACACCGGTAATCGGGGCTGTTTTCTTGCTCGCGATGAGGAGGTCACTGTCTTTCCCACGCTGTGTGTTACTCCCTGGGTATACTGTGTGCTGTTACATGTCAGGTGTATATATATATATGTTGTTACATGCTTGGTGTACTGTATGTGCATTTATTTACAAGACAACTCAGAGCATTTATTTACAAATTAACCCAGGACTTTTATTTACACTTCAGTCGTGGGCAACTGTTTACAAGTCGATCATATCACACACAGGTTAGGAGAAGATAACGTGGGATTGTGACCCAGTTAGGAGGTGGAGGAAACTAATGGAGATATGGCAACACTGACCCACGTATACAAAACCCATTACCACTGTTGTCTGATAGGGAAGTAGGTGAGAGCATTGTGGTGTGATGGGGTTAGTTAGCCAGACTTTGGGATTAGCTGTATGACTGTATACCGGATTGGTTGTGTAACTCACGTGATATAATCCAATGGAACACACACACACACACACAAGGGAGTGCCAGTGAGCGTGGCCCCACCTGGCTAACAGTGAGTGAGGCGGGCACCCAGTGTGACAGAGGCAGGCACTCTCATTTGGCACACCCAATGACACGAAACATACCAGGCACCTTCCTCCCCCACCACTCCCCCCCACCACTTACCCCCCTCCTACCATTTACCCCCTCCTACCCCTATCTCCCTCCTATCCCTTACCCCCCTCCTACCCCCGGGTTAGGGGTTGGCTAGCTTAGATTAGGTCAGGTTAGGCCAGGTCATGTTCAGTCGGTTACATGTAATTAGGTTAGGTTAGGTTAGTGTGGCTTGTCCATTCCAACCAATTCGTGTTGAGTGGACCATTGTACTAGTTCGGTTATCTTCTCAAAAGCCTCTTCCGCGTGTTAATGTTCCTCTACCCACTAACTGATGATGTCAAAACGCCATTAACTGGTTCACTACACAGGGATGTCAGTCATGTTTCACTCGATGTTTTACTATAATATTATTCTTGGTCGTGTTGTTGGTGAGATAGAGAGAGAGAGAGAGATTGGCATTTTCTCCTTCGACAAATATATATTTTTACTTAACTGAAAATGAAAAAAAAATATAATTGTAACAGTCTCAGTGTAGTTTCGACGCCATTTTGCTCTTCATTTTTTTATTTAGTTACACGTGATATTAACATCTTCAGTCAGGAGAGAAAATTAACTTCGGCATTTTTGAAAGTATTTTGAGCCAGACCTTCGAGGGATGGCTGGCGTCAACACACTGCCTCACCATATGCACTCACACAATCCTGCTCTACACGCAACTAACCTAATCAAAACAATATATTCCTTTTATCGTACTTTATCGTGAATTATTTATTAGCATATTAATCTTCTAGTGAACACAGAAGGCCAGGGAATGTGGAGCGAGCACGAGAAAAACACAAGCGGTGGCTGCTGATACGACCTGCATAGCGGAGAGGTACAAACGTCAATGATTAGAAAGACGTAGTGTAGTATCAAGAGTGTCGGTGATGCCATCTAGCGGCCCGGATAGCACACACACACACACACACACACACATACACTCAGGGCTTCAAAGACGAGGGATCCCAGATGTGACGCCTCGATGCCTCCCGGGGTTGTATTTGCGAGAAAGTGATCAAGGTGGCGTGTGTGTGTAGGAGGAGGCCGCATCACTCTGCATATGTAGGTGTGTTGTCTGTGGGTTACTGCGGAGGTGTGCCACGCCGACACAGGTAATTGGGTATGGTAATTGTTAAACACTTAAATTGGCGATTGACGTTGACATGGAACGTTGCCATCGTGGGGTACGGTGAAGGAAATGCTAAGATGTTGCCACACTCTCCACATCTCTCTGTCTGTCTGGTTCTTTGTCCGTCTGCCACACTTACCGTCGCACTCTTACGTTTCTCGGGATTATTTGTTTATTGTATATATCTTATCTAGTAAAATACGTTTACGGAAGATGTGATTTGTTAGGATAGATGTTATACCGACTTGGGGGACAACGGGAGGCATATCTGTGTATATTCTGAATTTAAGCGCCATGGCTGCTAGTTTACAAGTCTTAAATGTTCGTAAGATGATGCAAGAATTAACGTCATCAATAACATACCAACATCTTTAAATAATATACCTAACCTAACCTAACCTAACTCTCTACCTCAGATCGAGTTAATGAGTCAGGTGTGTGTTTACATCTTCACCTACGAGGTATATTAATGGTACGGACTTTAACAACCTGGCCTCTGGTGCATACATTAGTTTGGACACCAGTGGGATGTGAGTCTGAGATCTTCATTTGTTTTAATTTGGGTTTTAACTAAAGAGTGCGGTGGCTGGGTGGATACAGTGTTCGTCTCCTGTTATGAGAGTTATTGGTTCGATCCCCGGGGTATTTTCAGTCTACCATGCTGTAAATGTGTACAAGTTAGGTGAGTGAAGGAGATGGAATCCAGTCCTAGCCACACTGCCTCTTTGTATACTTATGGGATAGTATACAGTTTGATAGATCCACACACACACACACACACACACACACTCACTCTACCGGGCCGTCATCCCTAGCAGCCTCAGGCACAACAACGTCAGGTTATTAAGTCCCGGATAAGATTCTGCCTCTCGCCAACCACTCATGTTATAACACCACTACACACACACACACACACACACACACACACACACACACGCATTCTCGCTACCGGGCAGTCATCCCTAGCAGCCTCAGGCATAACAACGTCAGGTTATTAAGTCCCGGATAAGATTCTGCCTCTCGCCAACCACTCATGTTATAACACCACTACACACACAAACACACACACACACACACACACACACACACAAAACATCCAAAATTCCTACAGGTGGGTTCTGTCAGGTAAGAGGCGAGGAGGTAGACAGGTAGGTGGTATCTGTACAGGTGGTGGAAAAAATAAGAGATTTACCTAAGCATTAGTATCAGCAGCCATTAAGATCTTAGAGTGGAGTGGGACTCATTAATTACCGCGAGATAAGACAAGATGCTGTGATAGGGACGAGACTAGCTAATGAAGGTATCTGTCTTGCCCGCCTGCGATACACTATAGGTACCTGGGGTGTAGTACCAGCCTCACCACACCCTTTAACTATGATACACTATGGGTGATACACTATAGGTGGGGTGTAGTGGGTGTAGCCAGCCTCACCACACCCTTTAACTATGATACACTATGGGTGATACACTATAGGTGGGGTGTAGTGGGTGTAGCCAGCCTCACCACACCCTATAACACGCCTGGTCCTCGTCCGCCTCTTAAATTTATAATGTGAGACGATGCGATGTTTATCTAATGATTGGAAGTGTGGTCAGCGTGGTACAGGTGGGGCCAGTGTGGTACAGGTGGGGCCAGTGTGGTACAGGTGTGGTATTGATGTGGCCAGTGTGTCTAACAAATCTGCTGACGTTTTTTAGGAAAGTCTATGAGGTAGTAGATAATGACGAAAATTACGATGTTATTTACTTAGACTTTAGCAAAGCATTTGACAGAGTACCGCATCAGAGGCTTCTGAGTAAAGTAAAGGTTCATGGTATCGAGGGGAAAGTTTTAAATTGGATAAAATCGTGGCTCACCGATAGAACACAGAGGGTCAGCGTAGATGGTTTTAAATTTGGGTGGGGCCGTGTAACCAGTGGGGTTCCCCAGGGGTCAGTACTAGGCCCACTCTTGTTCATAATCTACATAAACGATCTAGATACTGGGATCAGCAGTGACATAAGCAAGTTTGCGGATGACACCAAAATAGGGCGGCAGATTAATTCAGGGCAGGATGCAAATGCACTACAGGAGGATTTAAATAAACTGCAGGAGTGGTCAGAAAATGGCAAATGAAATTCAACACCAACAAGGGCAGCGTACTTAATATTGGAAGAACAAATACTGTCAATGTATACAGCCTTAACAACATCAACCTAGAGAAGTCGACTTGTGAAAGAAACCTAGGGGTACTTGTAAGCCCGGACCTACGGCCAAGAAAACAGTGCGTTAATGTTCGAAATAAGGCAAACAGAGTATTGGGTTTTATATCTAGAAGTGTAAGTGATAAGAGTACGGAGGTTATATTGCAACTATATCTTGCGCTAGTCAGGCCGCACCTCGATTATGCGGTTCAGTTCTGGTGCCCTTATTATAGAATGGATATCAATTCACTGGAGTCGGTGCAGCGAAGAATGACGAAAATGATTCCGGGACTTAGAAACCTTCCATATCAAGATAGATTAAAGAAACTTAACTTGCATTCCCTAGAAAGACGAAGAGTGCGGGGAGATATGATAGAAGTATTTAAGTGGGTGAAAGGAATCAATAAAGGAGATATAGATAAAGTTCTTATAATATCCGAGCAGGATAGGACTCGTAGTAACGGATTTAAGTTGGATAAGTTTAGGTTTAGGAGGGAGATAGGAAGAAACTGGTTCACAAATAGGGTGGTGGATGAGTGGAACAAGCTTAGCAACTTTGTAGTAAGTGCTGGAACTCTGGAAAGTTTCAAAAGGAGGCTAGATAGATTCATGGATGATAGAGAGTGGTAGTAACTCTCGACAGGAGCTGCCATGCACAGGCCACCCGGCCTATTGCAGACTCCCTATTTTCTTATGTTCTCATGTATTGATGTGGCCAGTGTGTTATAGATGTGGCCAGTGTGGTATAGATGTGGCCAGTGTGTTATAGATGTGGCCAGTGTGGTATAGATGTGGCCAGTGTGGTATAGATGTGGCCAGTGTGTTATAGATGTGGCCAGTGTGGTATAGATGTGGCCAGTGTGGTAATAGGTGTGGCCAGTGTGGTATAGATGTGGCCAGTGTGGTATAGTTGTGGCCAGTGTGGTATAGATGTGGCCAGTTTAATACAGATGTGGCCAGTGTGGTAATAGGTGTGTCCATAAGAGACAACGTTGTGGTGTGTGGCTGGGGATAGGGGGTGGAGGGAGGGAGGGAGGGAGGGATAGAATTATATATGGAGTGACGCATAGACAGTCAGACAGACATACAGACAGACTTATAGACAGACAGACAGACAGACAGACAGTAGGGCGGAGACGATCCTTCTCCCTGCCCTTCCTTGGAATGACTAATAGCCGCCTTCTATGGTTCTTATCAACACACGA
Organism: Homarus gammarus; assembly: GCA_958450375.1. Taxonomy (NCBI): domain Eukaryota; kingdom Metazoa; phylum Arthropoda; class Malacostraca; order Decapoda; family Nephropidae; genus Homarus; species Homarus gammarus. The sequence continues at coordinate 2,499,663 of CAUDMG010002108.1, forward strand.
CGCAATGTATTTTTTTTTCTTAGGTTAGTGAAGATGTTAAGAGGGTTGCCCGCCTCTCACCCCTGTCTGTGTGTGTGTGTGTGTGTGTGTATTTCCTCTCTCTCTCTCTCTCTCTCTCTCTCTCTCTCTCTCTCTCTCTCTCTCTCTCTCTCTCTCTCTCTTTTACAATTAACAAACGACTGAAATGAAAATAATAGACATTTATATTTTTTTTCCCCTTCACCAAAAAAATAAAATCTATTAAAAATTTATACAGAACAGGAGAAAAAAACCAGAGAATTCCAACACGTATCAGAAGATCATTGAATAATATTTTCACTTTTACGTTATCATAGTTTAACTGTTTTAAAATTGGACGGATGGCAGACTTATTTGCCTCGTCCGCTGCCGTCACTGTGTACCGACCGACTGCCTGCCTATAGCCTATACCTACCTACCTGCCGGACTACGTTACGCTGCTCATCATTAGTGAACGTTTAGTGGACCAATTGGAGATCGGAATATACGACGTTTACCGGACAAGGCAGTAGTATACTTAAGGGAATATTTATCGGATGAAGAAAATTTTTTATTGGAAAATTTACCGGATATAATTCCTCAAATCACAAAAACGTTCAGTAGTTTGTCAGGTCAGATTATATTTAGTAAACAATTTGCCTCCCCTTACTACACACACACACACACACACACACACACATACACACACCAGTTCTCTTGATAGTCCAGTATTAAGTAATCATCGTGTCACCTGCCCACAATATGCAGGTGTGGCTAATTAAACCCAGAATAACAGGTGTGTAAATCAAGCACCAGGGAGAGAGTGGAGGGGAGAGGTCTGCCAATTAAACCCTTGGGAGAGCGAGGGAGTGAGAGTTAGTGCTCCCTCCCCTCCGTCCCTCAGGTAAACGGGGAGGAGGCGGAGGGGAGGGAGCCGAAAGGGGTGCAAAAAAACTGGGGCAGGAGCTCTTGGCGGCGTCCAGTCTATGTGTGAGTGTGTGACTGTATGAGTGTGTGACTGTATGTGTGTGTAAGTCTCTATCTGTAGTATTTGTGTGTCTGTTTTGTATGGTGTATGTGTGTACCATACCGCCTCAGAGCCATAGGTGTGTATTTGATTTACATATATACAAAGGTAAATGTATTTAGATGTATATACTGTATTAAATAGATTGATATCGAAGTTTTATTTATAGATTTTGGATTATATGTCTTATTATTTAGATTTGTAAGTAAATTTAAGTAAGAGAATCAAGATGTGTATAAGTAAATCAGATGTATATACTTAGTTAATTGAGTGAGTAAATACTTCAAATTATACTAAATTTGTTGGTACATTAAATGGATAGATAAATAAAATTACGAGTATTAAGATATTATATTAGATAAATATATCAATAAAGTTAGCAGTAATTAAATGGGTTAATAGACGACTGAAATAAATTAACAGGTGTATAAAATTAAATATAGAAATAATTTAAAAAGTACTGTGATCTATTAACGTTATATTAGTGTTTTATTGAAGATTAAAATGAATGAAATAAACAGATTTAAACGAAAACATCTGAAATCTGTTAAATATCTTTTTTTAAACAATAATCTGATAAGTTTTGTCACAAAGAAAAAAAAAAGGTTATACCGAAACTCTTATCTAGATGGTATTAAACAAGAGGCTGTTGTATACTGTAGTGTATTAACAACCACATAAGGACTTATTACATGGTGTATTAACGACCATTTAAGGTAGTTAGGATGGTGAGTGGTCGAGTGTCTTCGTCAAATGGTTGGAAGAACAAATTGGGAAACATGAATTATTATCAACCTCAAAAAAAAAAAAAAAAGTGGTTGATGCGAATTAAGATGGGGTGTGATAGCGTGTGGGTAGTCATTAGTGGACGCGTGATCAGGGTGTGTGATGACCGTCCTCTCCCCCCCTCCCTTAATCTCCCTGCCTCACGTTCCGTCCCTCACTACCTCACGCTAAAGTCCTCACTCACTATCTCACGCTGCATACTCTCTTCACGCTCCTTGCCTCTCTCAGTTACCTCACTCCTCACGCTCCTTTCTTCCCTCACTACCTCACGCTAAAGTCCTCACTCACTATCTCACGCTGCATACTCTCTTCACGCTCCTTGCCTCTCTCAGTTACCTCACTCCTCACGCTCCGTCCCTCACTACCTCACGCTTACGTCCTCACTCACTATCTCACGCTGTATACTCTCCTCACGCTCCTTGCCTCTCTCAGTTACCTCACTTCCTTCACGCACCCTCCCTTACACTACTTTCCTCCCCTCACGCTATCTCTCCCCCCACGCCATCTCTCCCCCCACGCCACTCCCTCCCATAGAGGTGGGGGAAGGAAGTTATAGTTCGGAAATTGAAGAAATTTAGGAGGAGGTAAGAGAGGGCGGGCTGACTAAGCTAATAGTGTGTTAGGGTTGTGTCATGGGTTAGTTATTGTCTGTTGGTACAGGCACTAGACATCCTACCCTATCCCATACATGGGTGTTTTGAGGGCTTTATTTCATATTCCGCCGACCCTACTGGCGGATGTTGGTCTAGGGAGGTTGTCTATTGCCCCATACGCTCTCTCTCCCTTGCTCTGCCTGCCCTCCCCCCCCCTTCATACCTGTCCCTTTCCTCCCTTCCCTCCCTTCCTCACACTATCTCCCCTTTCTCCCTCTCTCCCTCCCTCCCTCCCTCACACTTCCTTCTGCTTCTTCGAGTTAGTAATTAAATTTGAAAGTACTCCTGGAAATATTATCTGGAGTAAATCTGATAGTTACTGCTGGAGGTTAGGTTAGGTTAGGTTAGGTTAGGTTGGGTTGGGTTAGGTTGGGTTGGGTTGGGTTGGTTTGGTTAGTTACCCTCGGAGGTTATTTCATTAATCTAACTACTCTCTATGAAACAAGCAACAAGCCAGGGTAGTTAGGAATCTATAACAAGCTTGTTAGAGAGAAGAACTGATCAACATACAAGAAAGAAAAGGACATTTACGCGAAACTAAACTACTGTCCACGGAACATGCAACAACCTAGGGTAGTTTAGACATCATAACGAGCTTGTTAGCGAGATTGGTGGAGGGGGGGGGGTGTTGTGAGGTGGTGAACGATGTAACGAGCCAATGGTTGTATCTGCTAACGCTTGCCTGTTGTTGGTATCCGCTAATTGATATTATGTCGTTGCTTATTGCCAGAACATTTTTTTAAGTGTTTGGAATTTATATTTTTCATGTGGGTTTTTGGGTTTTTACCTTCTGAGGTTTAAATAGTTTTTTTTTTTCCTTTTTGAGAATGTTATTATTTTGTTTTTTATTTCCTGAGGGTTTAATATTTCTTTTATTCTCGAGAACTTTATTTGTTCATTTGTGTTTTTATTTTTATTTTAATTTTGGGATTTTTTTTTTTGGGTGATTTTAACGACATGTGGGTTTTACTTCCCGAGTATTTGATATCGTTGGTTTAATGTTTTATATATTACCGATGGTTTATAATTGTTTTTACTTCCTGGGAACTTTATAAATTGATGTCAGTTTTTACCTCCAGAAACTTTATTAATTTGTCAGTTTTTACATTGATATATTAAGAGGCGGTGGAGGCATTGTGTTCTTAAGCTGTTGACTGTACCTACGTCAACACCTATGATGAGTATCTCGGGGTCCTGGCAGCCAAGAGCCAGGTAGAACGTGTGACAGCCCTCATCTGGCAGCCATGAGCCACCCTCACCTGGCAGCCATGAGCCAGGTAGAACGTGTGGCAGCCCTCACCTGTTCCATCATTGGTAGTTCCTGTTATGATGATGATTGTTGTCGCTTTATGTTATTTCGTTATTTTCTTGATTGTAACTGTGAGGTATGGTATTGTTTTCTGGTCCTGTGTGTGTGTGTGTGTGTGTGTGTGTGTGTGTGTGTGTCTACATCTAAAACAATTCAAAAACAAGTGTATAGATTACTAAAACTCGGTAGGTTTCAATAATACGTTACCATGGTAAAGGTTCGCACAGGGATGGCTTATAACCTATTTCGGGGGTTATAGAAAACGGTGACCTGAGACACTTGCCGGTGGTGACTGCGTTAATTTGCATGAACGGTATCACTTGTTTTATATGTACACTGCCATGGTACATATTCCAGGGGCTATGTTGACGTTCGCTCAGGTGATATTAAACAGGTTTGTTTTTATAACTTATTATCTTCGTATTTATTTATTTTTTATTCATTTCTATTTTATTGATTTTGTTTATTTTTTACACCAAAATGTTTAACTCTTGTTTTTTGTGAAGCGATAATATATTCAGTTGATTTTATCTGTATTTTATTGCCGTTTCCTTTTTTTACAGTAATTCCTTCTATTTTTCTCACAATGGTAATTTACTACTTTCTTCATTCTTGTCAGTTATTTATTGTGTATATATTTTCATGACCTCATTATGTTATATTTCATGATTTATTTGTCTAATAATTTGGAGGATAAATATTTTTTCTTATAATTTTTATATATTTTTTCTTGTTATTTATAATTTTATTTATTTATTGTTACTGTTAATTATATCTTGAGATTTTCTTTTTATTTTATGATGTATTTTATTTCGGTATTAATTTATTTGTTTTTTAATTTATTCAGTTATTTTAGTGTATAAATTTTATTTATTTATTTTTTATTTATATATTTAATTTTTTGTTGTTTTGGTATTTTATAAAATTTTCAGTCTCGTATTTTTCCTTATTAATAAAACCAAATAATTACTTTATTTATTCATATTTACTTTTTATTGCATTTTATTATTAATTCTTTGTTTAATTTCCATTTAATTTTGTGTTAATTATTTGTTTTCTCTATTGTATTTTGCTTTTATTTGTTAAATGTTTCGAGTATTTTATTAGTTCTGTTTTATGTCTTGTTATTCGTTTGCTTATCGTTGTCTTTCTTTCGATATTTCTCCTTCATTCCATTTTCTGTGTTGTGTTTTACTGGAGTATTATCATAAGAGTCTGTTGTCTGTGTTAGGTACCGCTCGGGTCATTGTACCTTTGTGTGAACACCTGTGGGGCATAATTACCTTTGTGTCATATATTTTATTTTTAACTCTTTCTTTTTCTTCCATTTTAGATTTTTTTAGAACTTTTAATTTGTAGCTTTTGATTTTTAGAACTTTCTATTTCAAAACTTTTTTTTAAACTTAATAACTATCGATTTTTATATTTTTTTTAATTGGTGTTTCAATTTTAAAACTTTTATATTTCAGAGTTATTTTATTTTTAGAACTGTTTCAATTTAAGAAGTCATAACGCAATTGATCTTCCCATGGTCATTATCCTCACCATTGTATCTGTAAATCATATCATTTCCCTATCCTAACTAGCCTCCCCACGTAACCCATAACTCAATTAATCTCCCCATGACAAGTAACCTCCCCATGCCATACTCAATCTCCCTATCGCGGCTCTCAGCTTCCCACCCGTGTGTAGGGAGGACCTCGGCACACCAGGTTGGGGAGGAAAGGAAGACGGTAATTATGATGGGTGAGGGGGGAGATGGGGTGAGGGAGACTATGGGCGGGGTGAGGGGGGAGATGGGGTGAGGGAGACTATGGGCGGGGTGAGGGGGAAGATGGGGGTGATGGAGACTGTGGGCGGGGTGAGGGGGAAGATGGGGTGAGGGAGACTATGGGCGGGGTGAGGGGGAAGATGGGGTGAGGGAGACTATGGGCGGGGTGAGGGGGAGATGGAGTGAGGGAGACTATGGGCGGGGTGAGGGGGAGATGGGGTGAGGGAGACTGTGGGCGGGATGAGGGGGAGATGGGGTGAGGGAGACTATGGGCGGGGTGAGGGGCGAGATGGGGTGAGGGAGACTATGGGCGGGGTGAGGGGGAGATGGGGTGAGGGAGACTGTGGGCGGGGTGAGGGGGAAGATGGGGTGAGGGAGACTGTGGGCGGGGTGAGGGGGAAGATGGGGTGAGGGAGACTATGGGCGGGGTGAGGGGGAGATGGGGTGAGGGAGACTGTGGGCGGGGTGAGGGGGAGATGGGGTGAGGGAGACTGTGGGCGGTGTGAGGGGGAGATGGGGTGAGGGAGACTATGGGCGGGGTGAGGGGGAGATGGGGTGAGGGAGACTATGGGCGGGGTGAGGGGGAGATGGGGTGAGGGGGAGATGGGGTGAGGGAGACTATGGGTGAGGGTGATGGAGATACGATAGGGGGTGGAGGAGGGGGTCATGGGGAGGTGTGAATGAGGAAGAGAGAGGTGGAGAGGCTGTGAGGGAGGAAGAGGAGGTGTTGGTGGATGAGGTCTGAGGGCGGAGGAGGAGGGTGGATGGACGGTAGGGGGGGCGGGGCTGGGTGGAAGCTGGAGGAAGGAGGGGAGGTGGCAGGAGGGGTGGTGGGGGGGCGATGTTATCAGCCACTGACTGGCCTATCACCTCCCAACACTCCTCGCCTGGCCTTGTTTACCTTGTGGGGGGGGGGTGAGGGGAGGGGGGCGTGAGGGGATGGTGAGGGGAGTGATGGTGGTGGTGATGTAGTTAATGGTGTTGGTAGTGGTGAGGGGAGCGGTGATGATGATGTAGTCAATGGTGCTAATGATGAGAATAGTGATGGTTAATGGTAGTGATGGTTAATGGTAGTGAGGGTTAATGGTAGTGAGGGTTAATGGTAGTGAGGGTTAATGGTAGTGATGGTTAATGGTAGTGATGGTTAATGGTAGTGAGGGTTAATGGTAGTGATGGTTAATGGTAGTGAGGGGAGTTATGGTATTTTGCTGGGTATGGGGAATGACGGTGATGGTTGTTAGAGAGGTGGTGAGGGAAATGATGATAGTTTGATGGGGTTATTAGGGCGGCGGGGGGGGGGGGGCGTTGTGATGGAGGGAGGAGAAGGGGATGTAGATGTGGTGATGGGCGTGCGGGCGTGTGGGTGGTGAAGTGATTATATCTACCTGGTGTGGTTAATATTATAAATAATATCATAGGTAATGTCTTCATATGTGGTCGTTGATAATTACTATGTTCTGTTTAATTAATTACGTTTTCAGTATAGTTAATTAATGCTTAAGTATATATAATTTTTCTAGATAATAGAGGGAAGAAAAAAATAATCCCAGCGTTATAAAGTTGCAGCAAATGTTCCCCCCAAACACATTAAATTTAATTGCAAAAACGCTTTGATACGCTCTATCACGAAGCCATCCAGTTATCTGCGAGGACTCCCAGCTAGTAATGTGTTGCGGGTAGCATGGAAGGAAGTCGTGATAATTAAAATGCAATAAAATGATATATGGGATCCCAGGCAGTATAATTTAGCGGCAGCGTTCCTCCCGTCGCTAGTGCGCATGCCGAAGTTCAGCCCCAGGCCGCCATATTTTTTCCCGTGCTCGCTTATCTCTGTGCGCCAGACGAAGTATTTACGTGACGGTTATGTAAAAGAGATCTAGACGATAAAATACGCTGAGCAGATGAAGAGAGGGGGATAAAATAGGCACCAGAGGGATAAAATAGGGACGAGTGCGATGCGAGATGACGTTATCTGTAAATCACTTTCCCAGTTCTGTCGAAATGACCGCTTTTAAGGGAGGCCAAGATAACTGGAAACCCGGGTCCGCTGCCATGACGCGTCGGGTCCCCGGTATCTTTCTGGACGTGTCGGAGCGGGTTATGTATGCAATGTTTAATGAAGCATTAATGCTGATAGCACCAGAAAAAGCCACGATTCCTGGCTTGGTGTGTATCTTTGGATTGGTTTATTGCCACTCTTAGCTGGAATTTAAAGTTGACGAAAAGGCTTCCATCTTGGATTCGAATTTCACGCGTCCTGTAAATTTTATGGAGAATATTATCAATTTTTCCTTTGACTATCTGAGAATTATTTAGCCGTGAAATTTAATTATTTGAATTTCGGTTTTAATGAGCGATCTGATGGTAGTTGACCTGTGAACCGTTAAGCATCGTTGACCCCGTTGCTCCTAACGGTATTTTTAAACTAATTTAATCTCGACCAATTTGATGGGCGAAGGTAATTTTATGTAACCATGAAGATAATTATTTCTATTTATTTATTTGTTTATTTATTTATTTTACTTGATGTATGAGGGTAAAACGGACATAACCGCCTTAGACGTATAGACAAACCTATTATATTATTCTGATAATCTAAGTTAATTGTTATATTTTATTTTATTTAAGCCATTCTCTTACCTCGAGGGGGGATATAAAGGTAATTATGTCCGTTTGTTTGTCTGTTCGTCAGCGTCAAATATATTCCCGCTTGATAACTTTTCCATAGACTCAGTGTACTACCCTATGTTGCTGTGTTACTCTATGTTGCTGTGTTGCTCTGTGTTGCTGTGTATTGCTCTATGTTGCTCTATTGGTGTTTATTGCTGTGTATGAATTAAAGACAAGAGTGAAGACAAAATTAATAATAAGTCTAAATATTCAAGGCAAGGAAGAAAATAATGATCTGATAAGGAAAGAGGATGATGGGAGGGAGGTGTAAGTGAATAGTTAGGTGGTGAAGACAAAGAGGTTAGGTTAGGTTAGGTTAGGTTGGGTTGGGTTAGGTTAGGTTAGATTAGGTTGGGTTGGGTTAGGTTAGGTTAGGTTGGGTTTGGTTATATAAGTGAGGAAGACAATTTATTTTATGTCTTCAGTTGCCTTTTCTTCCCCTACCTCCAGCGGCTCAGAGATAAAGATGTGAATGATGTGTAGAGATAGAGATGTGAATGATGTGTTGAGATAAAGATGTGAATGATGTGTTGAGGTAAAGATGTGAATGATGTGTTGAGATAGAGATGTGAATGATGTGTTGAGATAAAGATGTGAATGATGTGTTGAGGTAAAGATGTGAATGATGTGTTGAGATAGAGATGTGAATGATGTGTTGAGATAAAGATGTGAATGATGTGTTGAGGTAAAGATGTGAATGATGTGTTGAGATAGAGATGTGAATGATGTGTTGAGATAAAGATGTGAATGATGTGTTGAGGTAAAGATGTGAATGATGTGTTGAGATAGAGATGTGAATGATGTGTTGAGGTAAAGATGTGAATGATGTGTTGAGATAGAGATGTGAATGATGTGTTGAGGTAAAGATGTGAATGATGTGTTGAGATAAAGATGTGAATGATGTGTTGAGGTAAAGATGTGAATGATGTGTTGAGATAGAGATGTGAATGATGTGTTGAGATAAAGATGTGAATGATGTGTTGAGGTAAAGATGTGAATGATGTGTTGAGATAGAGATGTGAATGATGTGTTGAGATAAAGATGTGAATGATGTGTTGAGGTAAAGATGTGAATGATGTGTTGAGATAGAGATGTGAATGATGTGTTGAGGTAAAGATGTGAATGATGTGTTGAGATAGAGATGTGAATGATGTGTTGAGGTAAAGATGTGAATGATGTGTTGGGATAAAGATGTGAATGATGTGTTGAGGTAAAGATGTGAATGATGTGTTGAGATAGAGATGTGAATGATGTGTTGAGGTAAAGATGTGAATGATGTGTTGAGATAAAGATGTGAATGATGTGTTGAGGTAAAGATGTGAATGATGTGTTGAGATAGAGATGTGAATGATGTGTTGAGATAAAGATGTGAATGATGTGTTGAGGTAAAGATGTGAATGATGTGTTGAGATAAAGATGTGAATGATGTGTTGAGGTAAAGATGTGAATGACGTTTAGAGAGAGAGATAAAATTCCTCAGTCTCTTCCTACTTGATCCGAGAGACTGACAGTGGTAGGTTTGGTTAGGTTATTAATCGCGTTGTAATTACGTTAGATTAGGTCAGGTTAGGTTAGGTCAGGTCAGGGTTAGGTTAGGTTAGGTTAGGTTATTAATCGCGTTGTATTTACGTTAGATCAGGTCAGGGTAGGTTAGGTCAGGTCAGGGTAGGTTAGGTTATTAAATGCGTTGTATTTTGGTTATTATTTACACTTGTCCATCACCAATCTATCTAATATACTATAGGACTAGCTGTCTGTCTGTCTGTCTGTCTGTCTGTCTGTTCTGGGCAGCCGAAACGGCACAATCGTTTTTCATCAAACTTGGTGGAAAAATCGCAAAAAATTCGTAGAGTGGAACAAACTTGGTCCCATGTCGATGGTTCCTTTAGGAAAGCATTAATTAACAATTTTATTTACGATGGAAAACGATGCAAGTCTACGGACTTGGCGCACCCTCATTCGCTGTACGCTGTCACAAGCGTTCAAACTTTCACAAGGGCATGAAGGGCCCGCGATCACTTGTTAAAAGCTATAAGAGATGATAATCGCTATTTTGGTAAGGGTGGCATTGGATAACACCCTTCTCACATATGACCTGGGACGAGGATTGAACCCAGGACACAGTTATGAGAGGAAGTTGAATTTGGCCAATGGGATATGTTTAATTTTTGGCCACTGTTTACCGTTGACTTTTGGCCACTGTTTACCGTTGACATTTTGGCCACTGTGTACCGTTGAAATCAAGAGTAATTGTTAGGTTTTGTTATGTTCTGAACAGCCAATGGGAGACGTAGTTGTGTGAGCTGGTCCTGATGTTGTAGTGAAGCAAATCATCTCACCTGTCACATCTGTAAAGTAATTAGTGACTAAATTACTGAACACCTTGACCTATAGCCCCGAGATATACCTGTTAGCTTCCTGTTGATCATTCTTAGGAGTTTATTGAGTATGTTGCTGGTTAGAGGTCAGAGGTCATCATATAGAGTTTGTAGTAGGGTTGTTGGTGGTTAATGAGCTCTGTGTGTTATTCTTAGTGAGAATCTTAAGTCATGAGGTTCATCTACACACACACACACACACACACACCCTTTGAGGACAGATGACCTTGTCAGTCACGTAATTTGCTCCTTAAGTACTCTTAGACTAACCTAACCAATCAGCCAAATGTAACTTAACTTAACCTAACCTAACTTAACCTAACCTAACTTCGGGGCTTATTTTACCTGTGGGACCTGGGTACCTGACGAGGGTTAAGCGGCGTCTCCCCGTGTTAATTAGGTAATCGCTCCAGGTAATGCCAGGTAATGTTATTGATGTAGTGTTAGTCACGTCTATGGTCAGCGAGTTACTGTGTTATTGGGTATTGTATTTTAGGATGAAGTTATTTAGCTTTTACAAGGAAGACTGTCAGCCGTCAGCAAGAAGAGCCAATCAGCTGTCAGGAGGAATGAATCAGCCGTCATCAGGAAGAACTATGTAGTCAGCCGCCAGCAGAATCACTCGTTAGAAGAAAAAATCAGATATCTGTCAGCATGAGGAGTCAGTTGGCTGTCAGCTACAAAGAAAAAGAGTTAGCAGAGAGTATACATAAGCCGCCCCAACCTTCCTCCCCTGACAGCCCCGGACTGCCCCTGACAGCCCGGACTGCCCCTGACAGCCCCGGACGCCCCCTGACAGCGCCAAACCTCCAACCTTCCGCCCCCTGACAGTACTGGACTTCCCCGGACTCCCCCTGACCCCCTGACAGCCCCGGACTCCCCCTGGCAGCCCCGGACTCCCCCTGGCAGCCCCTAAACTCCCCCTGACAGCTCTCAAACTCTCCCTTGACAGCCCTGGACTCCCCCTGACAGCCCCCAAACTCCCCCTGACAGCCCCCAAACTCCCCCTGACAGCCCCTAAACTCCCCCTGACAGCCCTCAAACTCTCCCTTGACAGCCCTGGACTCCCCCTGACAGCCCTGGACTCCCCCTGACAGCCCCCAAACTCCCCCTGACAGCCCCGGACTCCCTAAAATTACAACCTTGGGGCTTGTTTGAATATTCGGCTGTAGATGCGACGGGTAGACAAGGCCTTTGTACCCTGTCAGTGGGCACAAAAAATCCGTATTCGCCTCTCCCCTCCCTCCCTCCCCTCTCTCCCTTCCCTCCCTTCCTTCCCTCCCTGTCTACCTTCCCTCCCTCCCTCCCTTGGCCTGCATGCACCTCCCTCTCTGGCAATTACTCTCGTGTTTATGTGTGTGTGTGTGTGTGGAGGATGGGGGTGGGAGACAGGGGCAGGGGGAACAAGTGGTGTGTATGTATGTATGTTTGTATGTATGTATGTGAAAAGGGTACAGGGAACATATGGAGATAATTATTACTGGTGTGTGGTTGAGTGATTTTTTTTATGTATGTATGTATGTATGTATGTAAGCAATCACTGGGTATTCCACGATAACAAAAAAATCTTCCTTGTGATCCGTAATTATGAGGATGTATTGTGATTGCTTGAGGTCATATTCTCTCACCTTCCGGGTTGTATTGTAGAGATATCACTTATATAACCTTGTATGAGCATGACGGTCTGTTTATATGAGGTGTATTAATTGAGTTATTGGAAGTAACTAAATATAAAGAATTCCGACCATAACCTAACCTAATGTCACCCAACTACTGCTAACCTAACTTAACCTATCCATTGAAAAATTATTCCAAATATCACTTCAGTTATCAGGGCAATGAGGCAGGCGTAGTGTTAGGGGCCAGCGAACCCTTAGGAGATTCCCTGACTCCCACGGACCCAGGCGGAGGATACGTTGAATGTCGTGGGTTCGAATCCCTCCCGTCGTTCAGGGATGGGCGTTGTGTTGAGGTGTTTGACGGGTTTGACTGGGGTGGGCGGGTGTGTGTGAAAGCTCTGTGTGTGTATATTCCTCTGTGTATGTTGGTAACTTTGTGGTACGTCTGTCTTCTCGTCTATTTTATGGACAGGTAAACGGTGATGCTTCACAATTAACAGATAGTGTGTGAGAGCCAGTTCCCGTTAACAGTGGTAGGGCTCGTAGCCATTCCCGTTTATCAACCATCAGGTAAAAATGCTTTCCTCTTAATCCCCGTTAACGGCACGCGGCAGTCTCACCTGTATGCCGTTAACGGACACTGCACTTAGCTCGATTACTCAGCAACAGGTGCCAGGGACGTGTTAACAGGTGGTTGTCCGCGCTACCACCACCAACCACCTCACTCAGCCCGGGGGACAGCCTCCTCCTGGCGTTAATGTGAGGCGTGTAAACCATGTCCCGTCAACGCAGTGGAGAGAGTGCGCATTAATGCACTTGCGCCGATAAGGAGAATAAAAGCATACTTGTGCTTTATTGCGTCTGTAGAAATTGCGCAGATTCCCGTTCGTGTGTAATGCGCTTTTGTATGCGCAAAGTAGAGAGAAAACTCGGGAAGATATTATTGCGCAGTGTATGTAAAGCTGCGCAAGTAATAGAGAGAAAGTTTTTTTGGGGCGCAGTGTGTGTATACCTGTGTGGAGCTGCGCAGATAATGAGAGGGAAGGGCGGAGGGGTTTCTTTTTTTTTTTGCGCAGTGTATCTGATGAAACAAGTGCAAGTCAGAAGCGCTCGCGGGTTCTCAGATCCGCTAGCAAGAACAAAGACGGGAGGAACACGGTGGTGGTGGTGGTAGTAGTAGTTGTTGTTGCTGAAGTAATGGTAGTAGTAGTACTTGTAGCAGTAATAATGGTGGTAGTAGTAGCAGTAGTATAGTAATGGTGGTGGTAGTAGTAGTAATGGTGGTAGTAGTTATAGTAGTAATAGTAGTATCGGTAGTAGTGGTGGTAGTATCGGTGGTGGTTGACAGTGGTGATAGTCGTGGTTCTGTCGTTTCTCCTTGTACTCCTGTTTCCGCTCCGCTGCTGCTACTTGTGTTGTCGATATTATCATTTACTATGACTGCTGCTGTTATCACTACCGTGGGGCTGTGATCATGTGAGAGAGAGAGAGAGAGAGAGAGAGAGAGAGAGAGAGAGAGAGAGAGGCTTACATAGAAAGATTTAATTATGAACCACACAGTAACCTGACCTAACCTAACCTAACCTGACCTGACCTGACCTAACCTAACCTGACCTAACCTAACCTTACCTGACCTGACCTAACCTGACCTAACCTAACCTAACCTAACCTAACCAAATCGTCCAGGTAGCATTAGGCTTAGGGTGTTAAATCATCAGGTAAAATGCTCTGGGGTGCCTAATCTCCACGTCACCACACACACACACACACACACCCTCCTCCTCACCCAAACTATACCTGGGAACCGGTTAAAAGGACATAGGTAGTACAGGTAAAGACTTAATATAATTTAGATGTTATTGTGGCAGTCAATGTACATGTGGCAGGTGAGTCGGGCATGGTGTGTTGCCTCGTGTTCTGGTGAGGAGGAGAAAGGAACACTGGTGTATGACTCTTCAGGACATTTTTGCTCGTGTGTGTGTGTGTGTGTGTGTGTGTAGACCGACCCCGTTACAGTGTATTTGACTTGGTGATTGCGGTTGTATCATTATGCCCGGCCCGGTTATTTACCTTCGCAAATATACCGGGGAGAAAATTACCGGGGTTAACACACCTTCTGGCGGCTGTGGAGGAGTAAGGTGCGTCCCCTGCTCCTCCTCCTGCATCACCACCACCACCACCACTATAACCATTACTACTACCACCACTATTACTACTATTACCATCACCACTACAACTATTATTACTATTACCACCAGCACTACAACCATCACTATCACCACTACCATCATCACCACCACCTAATGACCCACATCGGGGCCTTGGGGGCGAAAATGTAATAATAATAATAATAATAATAATAATAATAATAATAATAATAATAACCATAAAAGATACAAAAATTAAAAAAAATCAGAAGTGAGAAACAATATATGTATGTTGTGTTGTCAATAGTAAGAGAAACAATTGAGACCCTGCAATTGTGTGTAAATGAGGCAGAAAGTCAGATCAGCAACCTGGGACTTGGTCACATATGGCAGCAGGGTCTACCATTAGACAACACATTATGCTGCCAATATCTTCCCAGGCGGTAGTACCTCCCTGTTTGGTAGCTGCCTACTACCTACAGCTGCCTACTACCTGTACGGTGACCAACTGACTGACTGGGGATCTCCGAATGCAGGAAAAAATGGCACAGGACAAATTGGCACAGAAAAATGGCACCGGAAAACGGCATAATCATCATACTTGGAAAAAATGGCATTAATTTTTATTGGCAGTGTTTTTGCTAAAATTTTATAACGTTTGTTATATCAACGTCATAACATAAAACATGACCTCACGTGAAGTGACCTAACACAATGTACCCACAGAGGACGACCTCTCTTTACCAAGTGAACATGACAACGATAACCTCACAATATGACGGTTGAGGATGACCTGATCACGGAGGTTGACGAGTTCCACAACAAATTATATAATGAGTTACTTAATACACAAAGGCAGATCATAACATATAGAAAGCTCAGATCAAATAACAATGACCCCCAAATGGATAAAGAATTATTTAAAGAATATTATTGGACAAAGGAAGTATAGGCATTGGCCGGTAGGGTCAAGACCGAGATAAGAAAAGCAAAGAAGAATAATGAACTGAAGATAGCAAGGGAGGCGAAGTCAAACCCCAAGGGCTTCTTTCAAATGTATCAAACTAAAACACGAGATATGATCCAGGTGTATAAAGTCTTGAGCGTGATATAGCAACTTACCAAACATCATCATTAACTCGAATACGCTGGACAGCTTCAAACACAGGCTCGTTAACTCGTAAGTTCGTTTGTGGTTCGTGAGATCGAAGTGAAATTTGTTGTGCCATTTTTTTCCTAGTATGAAAATTGTGCCATTTTTCCTGTGCCATCACCTGAGCACGTGGTCATCGTCTGTCTGTCTGTCTGTCTGTTTGTCTGTCTGTCTGTCTGGTGTAATTGCTGTTATTTCTGATCTCTGTCGTTGGTGCCCTCCTGGTGCTTGGTGCTGGTAGTTGTGGTGGTGCAGGTAGTTGTGGTGCTAACAAGTAGTGGTGGTACAGGTGGTGATGGTGGTAGTAGTGGTAGTGGTGCTGACAGGGAGTGGTAGTGGTGGTGCAGGTGCTGACAGGGAGTGATGGTGGTGGTACAGGTGGTGATGGTGGTAGTAGTGGTAGAGGTGCTGACAGGGAGTGGTAGTGGTGGTACAGGTGCTGACAGGTGGTGATGGTGGTGGTAGAGGTGCTGACAGGTGGTGATGGTGGTAGTAGTGGTAGTGGTGCTGACAGGGAGTGGTAGTGGTGGTGCAGGTGCTGACAGGGAGTGATGGTGGTGGTAGAGGTGCTGACAGGTGGTGATGGTGGTAGTAGTGGTAGTGGTGCTGACAGGGAGTGGTAGTGGTGGTACAGGTGGTGATGGTGGTAGTAGTGGTAGTGGTGCTGACAGGTTGTGGTATTTGTGGTAGTGATGGTGGTGCCTACAAGTAGTGGTAGTGGTGGTACAGGTGCTGACAGGTAGTGGTAGTTGTGGTAGTGATGGTGGTGCCTGCAAGTAGTGGTAGTGGTGGTACAGGTGCTGACAGGTAGTGATGGTGGTAGTAGTGGTAGTGGTGCTGACAGTTAGTGATGGTAGTGGTAGCAGTGCTGACAGGGAGTGGTGATGGTGGTAGTAGTGGTAGTGGTAGCAGTGGTAGTGGTGCTGACACGGAGTGGTAGTTGTGGTGGTGATGGTGAGGTTCATGACGATAGTGCCGTCGTTTATGATAGTGACTGATTGTGACTCTCCCTCGTGGACCAATGGCAGAGGTTGTACTATTACTGCTGGACCAATAGTAGAGCCGATACCGTGACTGATGGGCTAATGGCAGATATTAACTCTCTCTCTCTCTCTCTCTCCCCCTCTCTTGTCGATGGTGGGAGAGGATAGGAGGTAGGGAGAGGATAGGAGGCAGGGAGAGGATAGGAGGCAAGGAGAGGTGAGGGGGGGGTGGATTCATGTAAAATGATGAACCGATTTTAAATGATTTTTTCCCCTTAGTCTGTGGTAAGAAGCGACTTGGCAAGATGACCGGCCAGATAAGAGGAAGTCCGGTTGTGACGTCATGGATAGCTTGTTTATGACGTCATGGGTAGGGTGTTTATGACGTCATGGATAGCTTGTTTATGACGTCATGGGTAGGGTGTTTATGACGTCATGGGTAGGGTGTTTATGACGTCATGGGTAGGGTGTTTATGTCGTCATGGGTAGGGTGTTTATGTCGTCATGGGCGAGATTGTTTACAACCCTGGTTAGAGAGTCATTATTGATTGTTTAGGGTCTCGTTAGGGCTTGTTTAAAAGCCTCGTTAGCGCGTGATTAGTTACTGGTGGTTGCCTACCTACAGTATATTCGAGGCGTGACTCAACAGAAAAAAAAGTATTAATTAGTTTAGTTATAACGAGTGATGTACTGTAGTTATGACACACACACACACACACACACCTGTCTGAGTTGTGATCGTTATCGGCGTGTGGTACACCTGTGCATTGTCACGTCTGGTTTTGGTCTTCTCAGTGATTAAGGCTTACACACCTGCTCCACTACCCCTACACCACTACACCACTACCCCTACACCACTACCCTTACACCACTACCCCTAAACCACTACCCCTAAACCACTACCCCTACACCACTACCCTTACACCCCTACACCACTATCCCTACACCACTACCCCTACACCACTACCCCTACACCACTACCCCTACACCTACACCACTACCCCTACACCACTACCCCTACACCATTACCCCCCCTACACCCCTACCCCTACACCACTACTCCACCACTACCCCCCTACACCACTACCCCTAACCCCCTACACCTGTACATGGGGGGGTGTTAGAGTGGGGCGTTGGCTTAGTTTTCAACACTTGCTGATTCCTATTACGATTAATGTACTCAGACACGCAAACACACGGTCCAACAAATGCATGTATACGAACAAGCAGACATACATATGAACGTACCTAGGTGCACATACATACCTACATACATACATACATACATAAGTTCGTGATAGTTATAAAGCTCTTGTGTGGTAATCCATGAGTCAACATTGTGTGTGTCTGATACTGAATCCCTACCACATTGCCCCCTCTCTACCACTCCTCACTCCACTACTCCCTCTCCTCCCCACCTCACCACCCCCTCCCCTCCCCACCTCACTCTTCCCCACCACAGCACCCCCTCTCCTCCCCACCACACCACCCCTCACCGACTGACCCCTCCTCCCCATACTTTCTCTTTATATTCCCCACCTCTTCTCCCCCCCCCTAACCCCCCCCACTCCCTCGGTCAGTAGCACGATGTAAACAACAGTGCTGCCTGAATGGTGGAGTGAGCATACGTTTCTCCCCTTCCCTCCGAGTCTCACATCCCCATTTCTCATCTCCCCTCTCCACCAAGCACCCCCCCCCCCTGCACCTCCAATCTCCCCACCGTATCTCCAGCTCCTTCCCCGCCCCTCCCCGCCCCTCCTGATCCCCTACCGCCTGAGCATGTTACAATCTACACCCATGCTATCATTTACCTACCAATTACAGTGTCAATATTAATTTAACCTGATCAGGTGGTTCGGCTTAATTCACGACCCCCTTAGAGGCAAGAGAGGAATATCGCCAACTAAGGACACTAAGAGCGAGACTTTCCCTTCGACACACTGGGGAAATGATCTTTATGGATGGGTGTGGCTTGGTGTTGTGTTGCCCCGAGGTAGGTAATTGCACGAGCCTCGCCTGTATGTTGTTATTCGGTGTTATGGAGGCGCCAGGCTGTTCACAGACTTATCAAACCTCTTCACTATAATTTGAATATTGGCTTTTTTTTTCGTGTGTGTGTGTGTGTGTGTGTGTGTGTGTGTGTGTGTGTGTGTACATCCTGAATACCTTTCCCGTCAGCCAGGCCTCAGGTAATTATCAGCAGGGAGTCGCCACACCTGTCATCACCTGCTTCCATCTTGCTCCTTGTTTACCAGAAGACGTTGTGGCAAGATAGAGGCTTTTTATTGGTTACAGGCAGAGGTTCATGAGGAGGTACAGCTTCCTATTGGCTACCAGTGGCTATAGTGATGAGATAAAAGTTTCCTATTGGCTGCCAGATGATGTAGTGATGAGAGGTGACGTTCAATTGGCTACCAGGTGATGTAGTGATGACATAGAGCTTCCTATTGGCTGCTAGATTATGTAGTGATTAGAAGTGACGTCCTATTGGTTGCCAGGTGATCTGATGATGAGAGTTTACGTCCTATTGGTTGCTAGATGATGTAGTGGTGAGAGGTGACGTCCTATTGGCTGCTAGATGATGTAGTGAGGGTAGGTAAGTCCTATTGGCTGCCAGGTGATGTAGTGATGAGAGGTGACGTCCTATTGGCTTGCAGGTGATGTATTTATGATATAAAGCTTCCTATTGGCTGCTAGATGATGTAGTGGTGAGAGCTGACGTCCTATTGGCTACTAGATAATTTAGTGATGAGAGATGACGTCCTATTGGCTGCTAGATGATGCAGTGGTGAGGTAAAGCCTTCCTATTGGCTATCAGACATAAACACTCGCTGGCTGTGGTCGACTGTACTCACACATTCACGTGCTCAAGCTACCCTAATCATCGTACTCAACCCGCCATAATACATTGTACTCAAGCCGCCAGAGTCCTACGTAACACTCCATTGTTAAATCTGATGCCATTAATAACTTTTCTCTACCCCTTAGTGAGATATGACGCCATCTTTATTACTATTATTACAACGCTTCAAGACAACTGAACGATAAGAAATTAGGTTGACTATTCAAAAGGTCCTTATCAGTGTTTACGTTTGGAGATTAACATTAACGGATGCTCTATTATCATTCTCTGGTTCGGGTTAAGTTAGGTTAGTGTTAGGTTAGGTTCGGTAAAGGGTTCGTGTTAGGTTAGGTTGGGTTCGTGGTAGGTTAGGTCGGGTTCGTGTTAGGTTAGGTTGAGTTCGTGTTAGGTTAGGTTGGGTTCGTGGTAGGTTAGGTTGGGTTCGTGGTAGGTTAGGTTGGGTTCGTGGTAGGTTAGGTTGGGTTCGTGGTAGGTTAGGTTGAGTTCGTGTTAGGTTAGGTTGGGTTCGTGGTAGGTTAGGTTGGGTTCGTGGTAGGTTAGGTTGGGTTCGTGGTAGGTTAGGTTGGGTTCGTGGTAGGTTAGGTTGGGTTCGTGGTAGGTTAGGTTGGGTTCGTGTTAGGTTAGGTTGGGTTCGTGTTAGGTTAGGTTGGGTTCGTGTTAGGTTAGGTTGGGTTCGTGTTAGGTTAGGTTGGGTTATGTTAGGTTTTTGTTAGTTTAGAATCGTGTTAGGTTAGGTTTGGGTTTTTTTATCACTTAACTAGTGTCTGTGGGTTAGGTTAGTTTAGTGGTAGGTTAGGTTAGGTTAGTGGTAGGTTAGGTTAGGTTAGGTTAAGTTAGTGACGTTATTTGAGTTAACAGTATCTCAAGTGTGGTTTCAGTGGCCGCTAGGAGGGTGGGGGAGAGGTGGGGGGGGTGAGGCGAGGGAGGGAGAAACGGGGCAGGGAGAGGTGTTGGGGGTGAGGCGAGGGAGGGAGAGACGGGGCAGGGAGAGGTGGGGGGGGTGAGGCGAGGGAGGGAGAGACGGGGCAGGGAGAGGTGGGGGGGTGAGGCGAGGGAGGGAGAGACGGGGCAGGGAGAGGTGTTGGGGGTGAGGCGAGGGAGGGAGAGGTGTTGGGGGGTGAGGCGAGGGAGGGGGAGACGGGGCAGGGAGAGGTGGGGGGGGTGAGGCGAGGGAGGGAGAGACGGGGCAGGGAGAGGTGGGGGGGGATTATCGGAACTTGTTATTATTTTATCTTAAACTTACGTGAATTAATTATACCTCAAAGATGATTTAACTAAGACAAGTTAACCCTTGAGTTGATCTAGCCAGGTCTTACCTCTAACCTAACCTAACCAAATCTACCCCTAACCTAACCTAACCAAATCTACCCCAAACCTAACCTAACCAAATCTACTCCTAACCTAACCAAATCTACCCCTAACCTAACCTAACCATATCTACCCCTAACCTAACCTAACCAAATCTACTCCTAACCTAACCAAATCTACCCCTAACCTAACCTAACCAAATCTACCCCTAACCTAACCTAACCAAATCTACCCCTAACCTAGCCATATCTATCTATCCTCAACATAGCTTCATCAACCTGGCGGCTTTTGTATGTAAATGCGGGTTCAGTTCCGATTTCGAATCCGACTCCGGTATATACATAGTTATGCCCATACTAAGAGGTAAAGAAGGTGCGGTAGTGGCCTCAAGTACCCCCTCCCTTTCCTCCCCCTCCCATATCCTTCTCCTTCCCTCTCCGTCCCCTCCCATATCCTTCTCCTTTCCTCTCACCCTCCATCTCCACGTCCCTCTCTCCTTACTTCCCCCTTCCTTCCCTCTCCCCCTCCCCCCCCCCTCACGGTGTTCTCGATGTTTATGCCGGTAATGTTGTTTTGCCATCGTCGACTCCTGCTTATCTGAATGTGTGTTGAGAATTGCCGCCATAAATCAGCTTGTTGAATTAATTCCTCCTCCTCCACTCTCAGGCCGCCGCTAGATGTCGCCCGTGTTCTTGTGTCTAATTTCGTTGTATTGATATTTTGAAACACTCTATTGTTTGTTATATTTTACTTTTTTTTTATCCGCTTAAATTAATTTTTTCCCCCGCCAAAAGTCAGCTGTGGGCAGAGGTGTTTTGGCGGGAAATACCAGAGAGGAGAGAGCTTTAATGTCAATGTAAATAATAACACAACACTGTATTATATTTAAGATGAGAGGATCACAGACTCGAGGGTTGATGTGGGGTTAATGTTTAGTAGTTGCCAACGCCTGATATAGGGAGAAAGAGGAAAAACAAACAAATATTTAATCTACAGTGTTCCCCTCACAAATCTAGACTTTTAGATTTATTTTTATTTTTATATTTTAATTACTCAGCCAATCAGCGTGAGTATCGATGTGACGTGGTAGTCGTCCGCATGCGCTTTATTCTTCATTGGCCAATCAGCGTGAGTATCAATGTGACGTGGTAGTCGTCCGCATGCGCTTTATTCTTCATTGGCCAATCAGCGTGAGTATCAATATGACGTGGTAGTCGTCCGCATGCGCTTTATTCTTCATTGGCCAATCAGCGTGAGTCTCGACAGGCTGACCAGATTCATAATTATAATGGTAAATTTATATTATTTTTTTTTCATAACTTTAGCATAAAATCTGGAATTTCGAAAAATCCAGTTTGTTTTTAGTGAAGAATGGCTGTGTGGATGTGGATATATACGGTGCCTGAAAAAAGGAAGCCAAGAACTGGGCGAAGTGTACTGTTTATTAAGTAAAATTACAATTAAAAAAGTCAGTGATTGATGATTATGGTAAGACAGACAGACAGACAGCGATTTTTACGCGAGAAATTAGACACCAAAACACCCAGACGTGACTGATATCACTTAAGAGACCTCAAACACGCAACTTACACACCTGCCAACTCTTATTGCATATCCTCTCTATGTTGTCACCATAAGGAATTACAAGTTTAACGAAGGAACAAGTCATAAGAGATCATTTTAAGACGATTACCCATGTATTTAACACCTAATTTCTTATGATCAGAAATTTTGCCGCGGGGGGAGGGGGGGGCGAGGGTAGGGAGGGGGGGGGGGGCAAATCTAGCATTTTCTCGTCTGGGAAATTGGTCACCCCGAGTCTCGATGAACGGGCAGTTGGAAAATGGTTAGGTTAAGTTTGGTTAGGTTTGGTTTCGTTTCGTTTCGTTTCGTCAGTTTTTTTTACCCTTCAATATTAATTTAGGTGTTGGGCAACTACTAAATATTTACCGAGGGGGATCGGGGGGAGGGGGGGGGAGGGCAGCAGACGGGTGGTAACAGGTGGTGCGTCTTCTGATTGACAGGTGAAGGTGTTTTATGACCGACCCACACGTCTCAGAGCCTCGCCAACACCCTACCTACCTTACCATACCTTTGTACCCCCCCACTCCCAATACCATCAACTCCCCCCACTCCCCTCCCTTAATCCCCTCACTCCCCTCCTCCCTCCCCTCCCCCCTTCCTCCGTCCTCTCACGTCTGCTATCTCGATATCATTACCCTCCTCCTCCTTCCCATGCATCATCAGTCTTACCGTACTCCACCCTATCCCGCCCATTTCCCTATCCCACCCACTTTCCTACACCTACACCACCCCGCCCACTCCTTCAACCGCTCATTTCCCACTCGCCCCTCTCACACTTCACTATCCCGCCTCCACTTCCTCGCTGCCCCACCCCGTCTGCTCCCCTCCTTTAAGCACCCTATCACCCTCCTCCCTTTTTCCCCCCTCCCTCTTCCCTCTAATCCTCCAGGTGTTTTACAAAGTATTCCTTCACCTCCGTCCTCCATTTCCTTTCTTTCCTCCCCATTATTCCCTGCCCCTCATCTCTTCAAATGTTCTTTACTCCTATCTTCTCCTCCCACCTCCCCCGACCGACACCGACCTACATGTTTGATACCCGACCCGACCGCTAGCGTTGTGTGTGTGGGGGGGGGGGGGGGGGTGCTCCGCGATACCATCTTGGGCGTCTCCGGTCAGCGGCAAGTATCGCACCATCTAATGAGCGACCCGATACCACACTCACACCGGACACAAATTGAAGGTGACGGGGCACGACTGTGTTATACCACGACGCTCTCCTTGAGGCGAGAATCCCACCGTGTGAACACCTCAAGACGGCCCTAATTAACCCAGCTGATCTATAGGTCCCTGTGAACCTCGTGCCCTCAACTGCAACCTTCGCGACTACCACCGCCACTTGGTAAGACTGCAGTATAGAGCTATCCCACACGGGGTAATTAAGACTGGGAGTCCAAGAGGTAAGGTGTAGGCGGATGGACCGTAAGGAGGAGGGTGGGTGAGAGTCCCTGTGGCTCGGACGCGACCATTGGCAGTCACTAACACCAACACCTGGTTTGCTTTGGCAGTCTCGTGTTGTATTATTATGGGGGGTCATGCCTCACTGCTGTCTCACTCGACCTGGTCGATACGGCACTCACGTGTCTGGTCGACGGATCAACTATTAGTCTGGTCGACGGATCAACCATTGGTCTAGTCGACGGGTCAATCATTGGTCTGGTCTACGGGTCAACCATTGGTCTGGTCGACGGGCCAACCATTGGTCTGGTCGACGGGTCAACCATTGGTCTGGTCGACGGGCCAACCATTGGTCTGGTCGACGGGTCAACCATTGGTCTGGTCGACGGGCCAACCATTGGTCTGGTCGACGGGTCAACCATTGGTCTGGTCGACGGGCCAACCATTGGTCTGGTCGACGGGCCAACCATTGGTCTAGTCGACGGGTCAAACATTGGTCTGGTCTACGGGTCAACCATTGGTCTGGTCGACGGGCCAACCATTGATCTGGTCGACGGGTCAACCATTGGTCTGGTCGACGGGCCAACCATTGGTCTGGTCAACGGGTCACCTGGTCGTGGAGTCAAGTCACTAAACAGGATGACTTGTCAACACCCAGTGGCCACACAGGGAGACTTGTTAATGGCCGTCCACAACGCGAGGTGACTCTCAAGTAGCCAATCACCGCAGAGGCTGACTCGTAGGTGTCGCATCATACATACTCTCTCTCTCTCTCTCTCTCTCTCTCTCTCTCTCTCTCTCATGACCTTGGCACACAACTGTCTCTGTAGTGTTAATTTTTATTCCCTCTTTAGTGATCACAACCCTGAAATATACAACACCCCCCCCCCCCTCCCTCCCTCCCTCCCCACGTATTGCGCAAAAAGTAGTTCTTCAATACCTGTTAACCCAGATTTACTAAAAGGTGACTAAAAACGAATTAAAATAAAATGGATATCGAATTCTTGTTATTTTAGAGTTTTTTTATACCAATTGACATGTTATCGTTCAGTTGTGTTGAGAAGGTTGTTAACTTATTATTCGCTGGTGTGTTAAGAGTAACTTTAGTGACCGGGGGGGGGGGGGGGGGGGGGGGGGCGGTACTAATTCTTGACGTATCTTGAGGGAAAATATTTTGGCCTCCAGACCGGATGTAAACGGATCACCTGAAGACATTTACGCTGAGGTAGTATTATTAGGCGTGACTTGTGGGCGTGGCGTTGGTATGTGTGAGTGTGGCACAGCTATTTGCTAATGTAGTGTAGCGATGTGTGGGCGTAATGTGATATAGAGTAGGTACAGTATTTAAATGTGGCATAGCGGTGGGCGTGGGCGTGATGTTATCCGTGATGCGGGCGTTGTAACGTTAACGGGTGTTGGTCGGTATGTGAGCGTGGAGTAATGCAATATGGGCGTGTGTGTGTGTGTGGCAGGGGAAGAGCCTCACCACCACCACCACCAACAATAACAACAACAACATTACCACCACCACCACCACCACCACCACCACCATCACCATCACCACCACCACCACCACCACCTGTACAGGCTGACCAACCACAACATCTCATCTACCACCTACACCTAACACACCATCAATACCTGACCGAGTGAGGGGGGGGTGGAGGAGGAGGGGAGGAGGGGAGGGGGTTAGTGCAGCTGATGGGGGGGGGGCAGAGACAGGAGGTTCTGGCAGCTGGCTCAAGGAGGGAAGAGAGAGAGACAGAAGGAATGGTTGTGTTCCGTCCAGCTGTTTTATATTTATCATTTGATTTATTTCCTTTATCTTAAGTGTGTGTGTGTGTGTGTGTGTTAGCTGGCTACGTCATTACACCTGCTTGTGTCTCTACTTGTCTCCCTACCTCTCTGTCTCTCCACTTGTCTCCCTACCTCTCTGTCTCTCCACTTGTCTCCCTACCTCACTGCCTACCTGCCATACAACCTTCACCTCATTAACCACCTGTTACCTGTCTTCTCTGTTTATATTTACACCACTCAACGCTTAAATATATCCACCAGTAAAGAGGGAGGTGCGGTGGCTGAGTGGAAACAGAGCTCGCAGCCCGTCCTAAGAGTCGCTAGTTCGCACCTCGAGCTGTAAATGTCTACCTAACAGTACAGTTGGGGAAATGGAGGTGATCGAGTACAGTGCCACACGAGGGCTGAGAACGGTTCTGTGTACCTGTGTGAGGGTGTTGGGGGTGTAGGTGTAGGAGGTGAGAGAGATGTTGCAGGATTGAGAGACGTGTTGCAGAGGTGAGAGACGCTGTTGCAGAGGTGAGAGACGTGTTGCAGAGGTGAGAGACGTGTTGCAGAGGTGAGAGACGTGTTGCAGGATTGAGAGACGTGTTGCAGAGGTGAGAGACGTGTTGCAGGATTGAGAGACGTGTTGCAGAGGTGAGAGACGCTGTTGCAGAGGTGAGAGACGTGTTGCAGACGTGAGAGACGGCTGTTTCACTCCTCCCCGGGCCTACCTACCTTGCAGTCTCTCCATCTTGTACCTTTCTCTCGCAAATCTTCCTCAGCCCAGGTCATCAGTAGGTCATATTAAGTGTCTTAAACCCACGCCCACCCATAAATCTTGTATGTGGTTTAGGCGTGTGGTAATGAGGTGTTGGTGGGCGTGGTGGTGGGTGGTGTTGGTGTGTGGGATGGTGGTGTGATGGGTGGGTGGGGTAGGGGTGATGGTAGTTGTGGTGATGGTGATAGGAGCTGGGTGTTACGGTGTCAATATTCTTTGGGTGATACAGGTGACCCCCACACCCCACACCCACACACACAAGGTAACACCATCATGGTCTCGTTGACTCTGGCCCAGGTCTCTCCCTCCCTTCATCCCTCTCTCTCTCTCTCTCTCTCTCTCTCTCTCTCTCTCTCTCTCTCTCTCGTTTGACTTTTGTGGAAGCTACCCAACAATTACTGGTGGTTATGTTAGGTCATACATACATACATACATACATACATACATACATACAGTACATACATACATACATAATGGTTGCCCCTCGTGCAACGAGGATGGCCGGCCCAAGGGCCACCTAGGGGTGAATTTGTTAAAGCTGTCACCAACACAACAACCACACCCTGAGTTAACGAGCTGCATGACCCAGGGTCAAGGAATAGTCCGAGAAGACCGGACAATTCGCCAACTTCACTGGATAACCATTACCCCGGAACACGATCCGCAAATCGATTAACATCCAGGTCCCCAATTACTGCTGGGTAGATATACATACATACATACATGAGTACTGTGGAGATGCAAGATGTAATATGTTTTGACTTAGGCCATTACCTGCCACTACACCAAGATAATTAAGGTCATTAGTCTACCTTAGAGGTATGGTGGAGGAGAAGGAGGGGGCGTGGTGAGGGATGGTGGAAGAGAGGGGGGGGGCGTGGTGAGGTATGGTGGAGGAGGGGGGGGGCGTGGTGAGGGCCCGTGTTATGTTGTACTGTATACACTACACCGTCTTCCCCTCCCCCCCCCCCCCCCCACACACACACACACATACTCGCGCGCCACTACCAGAAACAAATCATCAATAGAGTGCGTTATCTAATCTGGTGGTGGCCGCTACGCTCGAGGGCGACGCACCCAGTAAATTGTGATCATATCGTTGACTCTTTATTGTTTACGAATGCAGCCGAGCATGTAATGGTGGGCAGCACAATGGTGGGCGCCTGGCAGTGTTGTTGTGGTGCCCATCTGATCACCACCACACCTCCTCCTCTTCCCCATCTTTCTCCTCCTTTACCCTCTTTCCTCTTCCTCCTCTACTCCTTCCGCCTATTTCCTCTCCTTCTCTTTCTTCCTCCTCCTCCTCCTTCCCTTAACCTCCTTCTTCTTTGTGTATACTTTAAATATATCTTCTGCCTCTCCCTTTCTTCCCTCCCTTTCTTCCTTGGTTTGGCTTCTTCCTGTCTGCATTCTTTCCCTCCCTCCTTCTCTCCCTCCCTCCCTCACTCCCTCCCTCCCTTCCACTAAACACCCCTCACCTGTATCTCCTCCCCCCTCACCCCCCTCATCCTCTCACCTCCCCCTCATCCCCCTCATTCTCCCCCTCATCCCTCTCATTCTCCCCCTCATCCTCCCCTTCATTCCTCCACCCTCCCCCTCATCCCCCCTCACCCTCCCCCTCATCCCCTCTCACCCTCCCCCTCATCCCCTCTCACCCTCCCCCTCACCTCCACACTTCTGTTGTATTAATCGGCCGAGTGATCTAAGGAGCGTATCTGGAATGTCAACCGAAGCGGCCACCTTGTTCCCCCTCCCCCCTCATCCCCCTCCTCCCCCTCATCCCCCTCCCCCTCTCCCCCCTCATCCCCCTCCCCTCCACCACCTTCTACCTGCCTAATTAATATCTCTCTTATCACCTGGGCTATGCTCCCACACCTGGGTCATGTACTGCCACCTGGGTCATGTACTGCCACCTGGGTCATGTACTGCCACCTGGGTCATGTACTGCCACCTGGGTCATGTACTGTCACCTGGGTCATGTACTGTCACCTGGGTCATGTACTGTCACCTGGGTCATGTACTGCCACCTGGGTCATGTACTGCCACCTGGGTCATGTACTGCCACCTGGGTCATGTACTGTCACCTGGGTCATGTACTGTCACCTGGGTCATGTACTGCCACCTGGGTCATGTACTGCCACCTGGGTCATGTACTGCCACCTGGGTCATGTACTGCCACCTGGGTCATGTACTGCCACCTGGGTCATGTACTGCCACCTGGGTCATGTACTGTCACCTGGGTCATGTACTGCCACCTGGGTCATGTACTGCCACCTGGGTCATGTACTGCCACCTGGGTCATGTACTGTCACCTGGGTCATGTACTGCCACCTGGGTCATGTACTGCCACTAATGAGAGGGAGGAGAGGAGAGGGAGGAGAGGAGAGAATGTTTGGTGAGAGAGAGGGAGGGTGATGGTGTCAGTAGCCACTAACAAGGTGCACTCAACCATGTAATGGGTCAGCCCTTCTAGGTGTGTGTGTGTGTGTGTGTAAAGGACCTCAGCCTGGGGCCAGTTATGCTGTGTTGTGTCTGTGATCACCATATTCACCTGTGGCTCCCGTGTGCTAGGTTGTACAGGTGTGGGGTGGTTGTACAGGTGTGGGGTGGTTGTACAGGTGTGGGGTAGCTGTACAGGTGTGGGGTGGTTGTACAGGTGTGGGGTGGTTTTACAGGTGTGGGGTGGTTGTACAGGTGTGGGGTGGTTGTACAGGTGTGGGGTGGTTGTACAGGTGTTGAGTGGTTAAAAGTCCACATTCATTAAGGGCCAATTCGGGTTAAAATTAACATAAATGAATAATTTGTAAGTAATCACCTTGTTAATTATTCTTTGCCAATTGGTGTTAAGTGAACCTATGTAATTAAGGCAGAGTTTTTTTTTTAGTGTAATTTCAACTCATTTCCTGTTTATCTAATTTTATCACCAATTTTAAACTTTTTTTTTTTTTTTTGCATTTTCTCTCCTATTTCCTGTCACTTCCTGTTTATTATCTGTTTCTTATTCTCTCTTTATCGTCTATTATATATCCCCCTCCCATGATTTATCGTAGTTCTCGCGGGTCTTTTCCCTCTATTTTATCCACCTTCTTTCCTCTTATCGCTTCCTCTTCTGATTTATTCTATTTTCTGACCTTTTCCTTCATATCTCGTTCATTCGTAGAGAGAGAGAGAGAGAGAGAGAGAGAGAGAGAGAGAGAGAGAGAGAGAGAGAGAGAGGTGTCCCTGATCGAAGAGTGAGTTGCCTAATCATCTCATTAATTTTGATTGGGCGAGAGAAGTTGACGAAGCGATTGGTGGAATGACTTATGGTTGACATGATTGGCAGAGCAGATAATTACATGATCATCTGATGAGTGTGATTGGTTGAGAGAACTATGGAAGATTGTTGGATGAGTTGAATTATTATTATTATTATTATTATTATTATTATTATTCAGACTACGTACACCACTTGTTTAAGTAAGTTGTTCCTCGGCAAGTGTCTCAAACCTCAGTTCATTTTAAGTGGTCTCGATGCTGTTCAAGTGGAGCCTGTTCGTGTGTGTGTGTGTTAACTAAACCTCTATAGTGTGGTAATACCGGGGTTAAAAACAGTGTCAAGCCAATTTATACCTGGAGGAAAAAATCAGGTATGTTGGGGATACATGCATACATACATACATACATGCATACATACATACATACATAAATAACACAATGGTTGTCCCTCGTGAATTTGTTTAAGGTGTAGAAGCTGTCGCCAACACAACAACCACACCCTGAGTTAACGAGCTGCATGACCCACTGTTAAGGAATAGTCCGAGAAGACCGGACAACTCGCCAACTGCACTGGCTAACCATTACCCCAGAACACGATCCACAAATCGATTAACATCCAGGTCCCCAATTACTGCTGGGTAGACAGAGGCAAATGAAGTAAAGAAACTTGCCCATAGTTTCACCCTACTTGCTTGCGAGGCGAGCATTGTGACCATTACACCACAGGTCGACACACACACACACACACACACACACACACACCTGTTTAAGTATATGTGTCTATAAACCTTCAGCACCTAAGGAGACGAGTTTACACCTGCATGGAGAGAAGTTTACCTGAGCGTGGGTGAGGTGAGGGAGGGGGTGTGTGATTGTATCCCCTCAGTGACCTCGCTTGTGAACAAAGACCAGAGTCGTATGTGGCTGTTAAGTGGTTACAGGCAGTTCCTTTGTGCTTGTGTCATTGTGGTTAGTGTGGGAGGAGGGGGGAGTAGTAGTTAGTGGGGGTGTGTGCGGGGAGTGGTTAGTGTGTGGGGGGAGGAGTGGTTAGTGAGGGTGTGTGGGGGGAGGAGTGGTTAGTGAGGGTGTGGGGGGAGGAGTGGTTAGTGAGGGTGTGTGGGGGAGGAGTGGTTAGTGAGGGTGTGTGGGGGGAGGAGTGGTTAATGAGGGTGTGTGGGGGAGTGGTTAGTGTGTGGGGGGGAGGAGTGGTTAGTGAGGGTGTGTGGGGGAGGAGTGGTTAGTGAGGGTGTGTGGGGGGGGAGGAGTGGTTAGTGAGGGTGTGTGGAGGAGTGGTTAGTGAGGGCGTGGGGGGGGGAGGAGTGGTTAGTGAGGGTGTGTGCGGGAGGAGTGATTAGTGTGTGTGTGGGGGGGGGGGGGTGGTATAGTTTATGTCATGGAATTGTGAAGGGGGTGGTGGGGGGGTGACCTTGTCCTAAAACAATAACAAAACCTTAAGACTTTATTTATTTATATATTTATTTACTAAAAGCAATGAACACCGTCTCTGGGGTCCATTACGAAGCAGTGGTATGTCTGAAGGGGGTTGTGAGGGGGGGGGAACACTGTACAGCTGATGCTCCCCTTCGTTCCCCCCCCCCCCCCCACCCCCCCTCCCCCCATCTATCTACCTAAACATCGGTATTGTCAGAAGAATACAATTTCTCTCTCCTCAACTGATACCGACTGAGGGCTGATGACGGCGGGATAGGATCTGTCTCACATGTGCGTTGTTGGGGGCGGGGTAGGAATATTGGTGTGTGTGTGTTGTTCAGGTTGTTGTAGTAGTGTTGGTAGGAGGAGAGGACGTGTAGTCTAGTAGTAGTAATAGTAGTAGTAGTGGGATAGTGTTTGTTCTAGTGGTGGTGGTAGTAGTAGTAGTGGTTGTAATGATGGTTGGATGAGACGTTGTAGTGGTGGTGATGGTGGTAGAATACTTGAGAGGTCTGTGTGTTCTGGTGGTGGTTGTGGTAGTAATGGTGGTAGGAGGAGACAGTGTCGTGGTAGTAGTGGTGGTTGTAATGGTGGTAGCAGTGGTGGTAGGAGGAGAGTTTCCTGGTAGTATTGGTGGTTGTAATGGTGGTAGGAGGAGAAAGTGTCGTGGTAGTGGTGGTTGTAATGGTGGTAGCAGTGGTGGTAGGGGGAGTGTGTCGTGGTAGTAGTGGTGGTTGTAATGGTGGTAGGAGAAAGTGTTGTGGTAGTGGTGGCGGTAGAATACTTGAGAGGTCTGTGTGTTCCACTCGTCGTACGTGCTGGCTCCTCTGTTATCCATCCGCGACATTCTTCACGCACCTGCTCCCGGATGGTACCTCCCTCTGGATGGTACCCCTTTCTGGATGGTACCCCTTTCTGGATGGTACCCCCTCCTGGATGGTACCCCCTCCTGGATGGTACCTCTTCTTGGATGGTACCCCCTCCTCGATGGTACCCCCTCCTCGATGGTACCCCCTCGTGGATGGTACCCCCTCCTGGATGGTACCCCTTCCTGGATGGTACCCCTTTTTGGATGGTACCCCTTCCTGGATGGTACCCCCTCCTGGATGGTACCCCCTCCTGGATGGTACCCCCCTCCTGGATGGTACCCCCTCCTGGATGGTACCCCGTCTGTCCGGTACCTCTCATTATTGGGTTGCAACATACACAAAATATAGGTTAGGTTAGGTCTGATCAGGTTAGATTTTGTTGGGTTAAGTTAAGTTAGATATTGGACGCGGGTGTACTGTGGCATGTCTAAGAGATAAACGGAACTACTTAACGTAATGTATATTGTGAAGGAAGAAATATTTATGTAAATTAACCTTTGTGGCTGTAAGGTGATTATTATTATTATTATTATTATTATTATTATTATTATTATTATTATTATTATTATTATTATTATGACCAAAGTTTACTGTACACCAAAGGTAAACTTCGACCTAAACACTCACCACCTCTTTAGTATACGAGTTAACATTAACCCGTGTTAAGACTGGCTGAACACCCCACTTAACACTAAAGAGACAACCACCTTGTTTATCTCCTAACAGCTCTGTCTCTCTCACCACAAGAGACATGGAGAAGTCTCACTAGTTCTCCTCAAGATATTATGTCCCATAGCTTGAGATGTCAGATGTGTGTATAGCTGTTTCCCTTTTTACCTTGGAGGAAAATTTGGGGATTAAATATAGCTGCAATTTTACACCGGGACTTTACCTTAAGTAGTTTTGCTGTTTGGGTGAGTTAGTCGCCTTAATGCTTGTCTTTTTGGGTTGACTGACGGTAAGTGTGTGTGTGTACGACCAGCCTCGGTACTATCTAGCTATTAAGGGAAAAATGTCACCGTGAGAGTGTGTGTGTGTGTGGACGTGGAATGTGTGACGGTATTGAGTGTAGAGGGTGTGGAGGGTGTGAGGGTGTGGAGTAAGTGTGAGAGGATGTGGAGTAAGGAGTGTGTGGAGTGTGGCCACGGGCGGCGGTGTTATCGTGTGAGTGCATCTGGAGGTGGCCATGGTGTCTGTAACAGCTGGTGGGTACGTGGACACGCTGCGCTGGCCACGGACACAGTAGACACGCATATACGACAACTGAAACCACGGACACACGTAAGACAGTAGCCACGGACGCAGTAGCCACGGACACACGGATGCAGTAGCCACGGACACACGGATGCAGTAGCCACGGACACACGGATGCAGTAGCTACGGACACGGATGCAGTAGCCACGGACACACGGCAGCCTATGAACGTTCAGTGAGAAATACACAGGAAGCCGAACAGCAACACAGTGGTTACCTCATTCCTCCTCCTCCTCCTCCTCTCATTCTTCTTCCTCCTCCTCCTCCTCCTCTTCCTCTCCCTCCTCTTCCTCCTCCTCCTCCTCTTCCTCTCCCTCCTCTTCTTCCTTCTTCACTCCCATTCTCCAACCCTCCTCCTCCTCCTCCCTCCCCCTCTCCACCTCTTCCTCCTCCTCCTCTTCCTCCCCTTCCTTCCCCTCCACTCCCCTCCTCCTCCTCCTCTTCTTCTTCCCCCTAATCTTCTCTCCCTCCTCCTCCTCCTCCTCCCCAGAGTCATTACGGTCACACAATGGCCACTTGAGCGTCGCTTGGCCAAGGTGGACCAGCACAGTCTGCGGACATTCACGCCAGATGAATAAACACCGCCGCCCTGTTATCTCCCCTGACCACACACTCCCACACACACACACACACACACACACTCTCTCTCTCTCTCTCTCTCTCTCTCTCTCTCTCTCTCTCTCTCTCTCTCTCTCTCTCTCTCTCTCTCTCAGGAAACGAATCATCATTGATATTAATAGTAACTTTACCTGAAAAATCAACACCTGACCAAAAATAACAATTACAACAATAATCTTAACAACAACAAAAATAACAACAACTAATAATAACAATAATAACAATGATAACAATATTTTTACCCTCACCGGCAACTTCCCTTACTATATTAATATAATAATTTATTCCTTCCTTCACTAACACACTAACAATAACTAACAACAAATTAAATGACCGCAATAACAATTAATTATGTATTATTTTTACTCAATAACACAAAAATAATTAAATAAATACCTAAATTAATCCTGGGTTTTTTTTATCTCTTTCCAGGTAAGTCAAGTTAACGATGTGAAACCACCGAGGGATAGTGGTTTCTGACGTCGTTTAGAAACCATAGTTAAAGTGTAATATTTTCCGTCTGATTGGTAACGTAAGTCATCTCTTCTCTATTGTTTTCATTTTTTTGTAATATTATAAAGTTTTCGAATTATTTTGTGGTTTTTAATTGTGTGCGTCAGTAAGTTCTCCAATTGGGTTTCTAGTGGACGAATGAATCTTAGGTTCTCTTAATTTTTTGATCTCTGGTAAGTCAATAGGTTTTCAAATTGGATAAAAAACAACGCGAAAGAGAACTAAAAATTAACGGTTTATTGAAAGAGCTTGGCAGACACAAGGCAGAAAATATACAGTTACATATTTGGGGAATGGGTTTCGAATTACAAATAATATACAAGTAACATAAGTGATACAAATAAGATATATAATAACTAGATGGGGAAAAGCTCAAACTACAGTTCATTTCAACATAGTGACAGTGCAAGGAGCAGTGTTTACTGGGAGTGAATACACTGGTTTATTACAAGTTATTGATAATTTTTACAATGGTTGGGACTGGGCTGTTCTTATAGCGATCAGTTCGTGCACGTATGGGCTGGATGCGGTTGTGGTGTCGAACAGCAATTCTCGGGCTAGGGATCTCAGGTGGGAGTAGGAGCCGGTGTCGAGGATGGTGTAGAAGCTTCTTACCAAATTTGCAGATGAGGTCGTGGTGATGGTCAGTGAGAGTCGAAAGGGTCAGTGTGTTGAGCGCTTCTTGATATGTGGAGTAGGAAGGGGAGAGAATAATCTTGCATGCCCTCTTTTGCACTTTTTCTAGGTGTTTACGTTGTGTGGCATTTAGGGAGGAAGACCAGGTGGGGGAGGCATAGGTGAGCTTGGGAAGTATGAATGTTGTGTAAACACTGAGGAGCTCGGGTGCAGGAGTGTGTGTGAGTGTGCGAGTGTGTGTGTGTGTGTGTGTGTGTGTGTGTGTGTGTGTGTGTCGATTGGGTGTAAGTTTTAATACCTGCCTTATCGTTTAGTCCTCGTCCGTCTCTTATCAAACAGCGTAATAATTAGTCTCTCGTGGCCATTAGGAACAGGTCATGTATGTCTCTTGGTAAGTTTTCAATTATCTTTTTTTGCTACAGTGTATTGAGTTTTTACATTTAGTCCTCGAGGTTCATCTTGAAGGACGACTCGAGAGGGAGAGTATTTTCCGAGAGAGAGAGAGAGAGAGAGAGAGAGAGAGAGAGAGAGAGAGAGTGGAATGTTTTCTCTTTAATTCTCATACCATACCGTTCTAACAGCTAAGTCTCATAACACGTTACATGATTCAGTTAAAAGGTGGGGGGCAGGTGAGGGGTCATTCATTAAGGGGGACAGGTAAGGGGTCATTAGTTGAGGGGGACAGGTGAGAGTTCAGTAGTGGGGGGGACAGGTGAGGGTCATTAGTTGAGGGGGACAGGTGAGGGGTCAGTGGTGGGGGTTAGAGGTCATGGTTAAGTTGTTGGCAGGGGGGGGGTGAGGGGTCAGTAGTGAGGGGAAGAGGGTACAGGTAGGGGGAGTAAGTGAAACGTGGGTGGGTAAGACCATAGACTTGTATGCGTGCAAAGACAGACCTTTAACAGTGTGTGTGTGGGGGGGGGGGGGTGTGTGTTGTGGTTTTCATTGGTTTGAAATAATACAGTGATGTATAGATGGTCAAATTATAGTGAAGTTTGTGTATGATCGAATTATACAGAGGTGCGTTAAAAGGGCTTGTCTTGAATAAATTATACTACTAACGTGTATAATTCATCGATTATTATTGCTATAGTTTGTTATACATGTTTTCCCTTCCCTGGTTATTAAACATTGTTCACTAGCTTCAAGTTCTTACGACAGATTATTCACGAGAAAAAATTAAAGCGGACAATATAATTTGTTTTGATGAATTTAGTTTAGATATTTGTAAGTTATTGATGTGGGATTTATTCTCATACTTGTATAAAATGAAGAATAATGGGGTAAAGGAAGTAATTGGAGGAACACAGTTACACATAATAATGGTAGCCCCTCGGGGATGGCCGGCCCAAGGGCCACCCAGGCGTAGAAGCTGTCGCCAACACAACAACCACACCCTAAGTTAACGATCTGCGTGACCCAGTGTCAAGGAATAGTCCGACAAGATCGGACAACTCACCAACTGCACTGGCTAACCATTACCCCGGGACACGATCCGCAAATCGATTAACATCCAGGTCCCCAATTACTGCTGAGTAGACAGAGGCAAATGACGCAAAGAAACTTGCCCATAGTTTCACCCTGCCCGCGGATCGAACC
This sequence comes from Homarus gammarus, assembly GCA_958450375.1. Taxonomy (NCBI): domain Eukaryota; kingdom Metazoa; phylum Arthropoda; class Malacostraca; order Decapoda; family Nephropidae; genus Homarus; species Homarus gammarus. The sequence goes on from CAUDMG010002108.1 coordinate 2,536,041, forward strand.
CGGGTCCGCTTGCTTGCGAGGCGAGCATGCTGACCATTACACCACAGGTTTCCATATATACACACACGCAAGCTCTCTCTCTCTCTCTCTCTCTCTCTCTCTCTCTCTCTCTCTCTCTCTCTCTCTCTCTCTCTCTCTCTCTCTCCATGCAGTATAAGAAGTAGCTACGTAAATCTCCAGGCAGTGAAGAGGATTACAGTTTGAATCGCTGCCCCTCCTCCTCTTCCACCCACTTGGTAAGCGTCGGCCACCAATTACCTGGGCACAAGTCTCGCAGCGGTCGGCCCCCAGGTGTATAATTTGACAGGTACCAACACCCTCCTCCACCACTACCACCTCCCCGCCGCCTAGCCTCACACCTGACGCTCCTACCCGGGCATTAGGTGTGTAAGCGACGTCAACACCTAACCATTCGGGTATTAGGTGTGTAAGCGACGTCAACACCTAACCATTCGGGTATTAGGTGTGTAAGCGACGTCAACACCTAACCATTCGGGTATTAGGTGTGTAAGCGACGTCAACACCTAACCATTCGTGTATTAGGTGTGTAAGCGACGTCAACACCTAACCATTCGTGTATTAGGTGTGTAAGCTACGTCAACACCTAACCATTCGGGTATTAGGTGTGTAAGCGACGTCAACACCTAACCATTCGGGCATTAGGTGTGTAAAGAGACCTCAATAGCTAACTGTGCACAGGTATTAGATGCATATAAACAATGTCACCTCCTCAATCAACTGTTTCTCTTTGGTGTGGGAGAGACGTCATCACCTGGGAGGCGAGTGAGAAACAGGGGAGGGGAAGGGGTAGTGGAGAAGGAGGGGAGTGAAGTGGGGGATAGTGGAATGGGGTAGTGGATTAAGGGGGGGGGGAGGAAGTGAAGGAATAACAAGGAGAGGAGAGGAATGGGATACATGGGGTGGAGGGAGGAATAAGAGAAAAGATGAGATAGTGTGATGTTTGGAGAGAGTAAAGGAGGAGGAGAAAGGAGAAGGAAAGGGGGACAGAACAGGGAAGAAAGGAGGAGAAAGCGGGGCAGGAGGAAGATAGGGAACACGAGAGAAGGGGAAAGAGTGTGGAGTAAGAAGGGTGGAAGGGGGAGGGGAGGGGAATAGAACAGGAAAGGAAGGGGAGGAGGGTGAGCGGGATGGGTCAGAGAGATAGGGCCCAAGAGACTGGCTGTACTCGACTGATGTGATCTGTGGCACAAAAATTAAACATGGTCTCTCGATGCATCATCACCAGCGGGAAACCTGCAGCCTTCTACACCTTGTTCGTCAGAGGCGACCACCCCCCCCCCCCCCCCCCCCCCCCAAACCTGCAGACGGGGCCACCAGACTCCCGACCTTGTTGTCCCGCCACATACGGATGAAGAGACCCGGTGTCGCCCCTTGTGTCCTTGTGAGATTTAAGAAGTGCAAAACCCACATGATGGGGGGGGTGGGGGGGGTGCATAGAATCCTCGCAGGAAGGTCTTCTTTTTTTGTGATGGACGATGCTGATATCAATCACTATATAATTTTATTCACTGTGTGTTCCCCTAGACACTATCATACCCGACGTCTCTCCTCGGGCATCAGAATGTTTCGTCCAGAGTAACGCGGCAAGATATCCAGGTGAACGAAAACTTCAGGTGTTGAGATAGCCCCTCGGCGGCCAAGCAGGGGCACCGCATACATTTTATTCATCAGGAGATTGCCATCAAATTTTCTGTTTGTTATTGTGACTCGACTAATGATCAAACAGTAGGCAATGCATTCCTAATTTATTAACGTAACGATTACCATTTATCAGTATAAAACGAAGTAGGGAGTGATCAAATGTGTGTGTGTGTGTAGAGAGAGAGCGAGGGGCCCCGGGTCGCCTTGTGAGTGCTGGGGAGAGATAGTGATCTGAGTATGTGTGTTATTGCATATTGAGAATCGCCCCCGGTGGCTGAGATAATGTGGTGGACATATTTTTGTTTGTCTTGTGTGGCCTTTTAGAGGGGTCGATCGTTTGTGTCTAGTTCAGGGGGTGAGGGAGGGAGGGGATGAGGGAGGAGGAGGAGAAGAAGAAGACTACTATCACCCTCCCTTGTAACATGAAGGCATTACTCACTGGTAGTATACACCCAATGATCGCTACGAGACAATGGTACAACGCACTTATTTGTCTTCTGATTGTATGAATTAGTGTCAAGTGTCCGACTTAGTAGAGGAGTGTGTTGTGTTACTTAATAATGTCCCCCAGTTATTGAGACGCTTTAGCTGAGGAAGGTGGGGGTATATATATCTCTCTCCAGTTCGACTCTCAGGCTGTCGTTAGTGCCACCTGGAATTAGTGGTGGAGTTAAGTACGAATTATTTACAGTGGGTGAAATATTACTCTGGTTTGTTTTATCGTTTGTGAGACCTGGAATTAATGGAGTTAATAAGCAGGAAGTTATTTACAGTGGGTTAAATAATACTCTTGTTTGTTTTGCTGTTACTGTGACCTGGAATTAGACGTTGCGTTATTGTCATAGATGAGTTAATGATAATGGTTTTGTTGGATGGTGATAATAATACCTTAGATGTTACTGAAGGTGTGAATTAGTAGTTAGAATGTTGAAGAAGCGTTAATGCAGTGGTAGGCCATCTCTTGTTATATGTGGTAGGGCATCTCTTATTATGTGTGGTAGGGCAGCTCTTATTATGTGTGGTAAGGCATCTCTTATTACGTGTGGTAGGGCATCTCTTGTTATTTGTGGTACGGCATCTCTTATTACGTGTGGTAGGGCATCTCTTGTTATTTGTGGTAGGGCATCTCTTATTATGTGTGGTAGGGCATCTCTTATTACGTGTGGTAGGGCATCTCTTATTATGTGTGGTAGGGTATCTCTCATTACGTGTGGTAGGGCATCTCTTATTACGTGTGGTAGGGCATCTCTTATTACGTGTGGTAGGGCATCTCTTGTTACGTGTGGTAGGGCATCTCTTATTATGTGTGGTAGGGCATCTCTTATTACGTGTGGTAGGGCATCTCTTGTTATTTGTGGTAGGGCATCTCTTATTACGTGTGGTAGGGCATCTCTTGTTATTTGTGGTAGGGCATCTCTTATTACGTGTGGTAGGGCATCTCTTATTACGTGTGGTAGGGCATCTCTTATTACGTGTGGTAGGGTATCTCTTATTATTTGTGGTAGAGTATTTCCTTGTTTGTGGTAGAGTATTTCCTTGTTTGTGGTAGAGTATTTCCTTGTTTGTGGTAGAGTATTTCCTTGTTTGTGGTAGAGTATTTCCTTGTTGTTTCTAGGATTATAAAGTCTAATGGTCAGGCCAGAGACGAGACCTAAACCTCTGTTATCTAAGAGGCTTTTCGATGCTCATATGATAAAACAAGCGACTCCATAAACACCATCACCACTCTGGCTCTTAACTAAAACCTGTTGGTGAATTAATATTTTTTTTTTTTTTTTGTATGTGTGTGTGTGTGTGTTTGTGACATCGGGTTAATTTAACTGTTTGTGTCGACAGAAATTGGCAACAGTCATGGTGATGCTGAGGTGAAAGTGTGTGTTTGTGTTAAGATGTGTTTGTTTGTGTTTGTGGAGAGATATATTAGTTGGATTGTTTGTTTATGTGGGGTTTTTTGAATTTTTTGTTTGTTTTGTGTTTGTTTGTGGCTGTAGAGATGATTGGTGTTTACTGGAGAGGAACTTAGATAAAGGTTATGTTAATCTGTGAATGGTGGAGAGAGAGAGAGAGAGAGAGAGAGAGAGAGAGAGAGAGAGAGAGAGAGAGAGAGAGATTCCACAATATTACAGATCAGATTACAAAATAGGGAGAGAAAAGTGAATAGGAAGGACGACAAATAAACCAGGGGAATGAGAGAGGGTGGATTGGAAAGGAGAGAGGGGGAATGGGTAGTGGTGAAGGAGGTGGATGGGGAGATGGGATGGGGGTAAGTATAGGTAGAGGGAAGGGAGAGGGTAGAGGAGGATGGGATGGGGGGAAGAGAGATGGGGGGAAGAGGGGGAGGATGGAGGAACAGGTCAAGGACACTTACAGACGCTTAGAAAGTGTAGTTAAGATGTGTGTGTAAAAGGGAAGTGAGAAGATAAACGAGAATAATGAATAAAGTGATAAAGGTTAATTAAAGAGAAGTAAGGAGAGGAGGAGGGAAGGAGAAGAGAAGGAAAGGGAAAGAAGAGAGGAAAAGAAAAAAGAGAATCAAATCTAAAAAAAAATAACGAAAAACGAGAACCAAAGAAATTAATAATAATAATAATAATAATAATAATAAATAGCGAAAGAGGAACAGATAATAACGAATATAAAAATTTATCGGAAACCTTAACGAGAAGAAGTTATTGTAAAGGGAACTAAATATAAGACAAAGAACAACAGGAGAACAAGTAGAAATGAACAATGAACAAAGGAAATATTGTAAAAAATGAAAAATATACGATAAACGAAGATAATGATTTATTTAACTGTTGAATGGAATAAATGAGAGAGGTTGAATTGTGTGGTTTAGGACGTGGGGGTGAGGAGGACGATGGTTTAACCCTTGGAGGACGATGGTTTAACCCTTGGAGGACGATGGTTTAACCCTTGGAGAACGATGGTTTAACCCTTGGAGGACGATGGTTTAACCCTTGGAGGACGCTGGTTTAACCCTTGGAGGACGATGGTTTAACCCCTTGACGACGATGGTTTAACCCTTGGAGGACGATGGTTTAACCCTTGGAGGACGATGGTTTAACCCCTTGACGACGATGGTTTAACCCTTGGAGGACGATGGTTTAACCCTTGGAGGACGATGGTTTAACCCTAGGAGGACGATGGTTTAACCCTTGGAGGACTATGGTTTAACCCTTGGAGGACGATGGTTTAACCCTTGGAGGACTATGGTTTAACCCTTGGAGGAAGATGGTTTAAACCTTTTAGAACAATTATTTAACCCTTTGACGACGATGGTTTGACTCTTGGGGACTCTATGGGTTAAGTTATGGTTAATCTGTGTATATTTCGGGATTTTTTTTTTTTAAGTTGTCATTCAATAAAGAAAAAATGAAAATACATGAACTATTATTTAGGTATACATAGCTGTTTTTAATCATACATAATACATAGACTATACATTATACAAGCGATCGGTCGGTATAATGAGGTTATGTATATCTGTTTGCCCGATAGCTAGAGGTAATTCATATTTAGGAAATAGTGGACTTTGACCCGCCAATAAATATCTGACAGGTGTGTGTGTGTGGGGTGGGGGGGGGGGGGGGGTTATTTGCATACGACAGGTGAACTAAAATTCTCTTGAGATTTATGACTTAATATTAATGTTTGTTTGTTGGTGGCGATTTTTATCTGAGAACAATGCTTCGTAAATGTCTTCTCTGGCTTTCTCTGTGTACGTTGATATACACACACACACACACACACACACACGGGCCGCTGTGCTCTGTGTAAACCTTGAAGAGTTCTCTGCCTCTTCTGGTATTCTGGAAATTTCACGATCCCCTCATCCCCCTCCTCTTCCCCCCCCCTCTCCCCCCCCTCTCCCTCCCCCTCTCTCCCCCTCCCACAATGTTTAAGGAAGACGTAAACATCACCTCACTTCATAACATCGCCCTAAGTCCAAAGTTTTTATCTGACCGTGAAACATCACCAAAAGCCCTGAACCGAGACGAATTTGGAAGCAGCCGTCCCAAAGGTGTGTGTGTGTGTGTGTGTTCTAGGCAGCTGTGTCTACTAACATACCTTCTCTTCTCGTTACTATTGGGGAGTGAAGGAAGTTGTTTATCAATACACGACATGGGTTACAACTCACAGTCATCAGAGTCTGGGCGTGGCAGCAACAGCGCACAGGTGGGAACTGATCTACCAAAATATTAAATTCAAGTTATCTCCATAAACCAATTTCCTAATATTGTGGTTTAGTTTTGTTTGTAAATAATATAACTTCTTCCTCTATTATTTTTTTGTATTTTTTTTTTTCGGATCGTGGTGTATTTTTTTCTAGTCGTGAGTGTGAATAGTTGGTTGTTGTTGTGTCAGTTGGAAGGAGTTTAGAAACATTCAGTGTAGTAAGACAGTGATTTGTATGTGTTTGTTTATGGTTAAAACAAAATTTTGGTTCAGGAGCTAGTTGGTTGAAACCTTATCCGAACTGGTTGAAACCTTACCCTTACTAGTTGAAACCTTACCCTTACTAGTTGAAACCTTACCCTGACTAGTTGAAACCTTAACCTTACTAGTTGAAACCTTACCCTGACTAGTTGAAGCCTTACCCGAACTAGTTGAAACCTTACCCTGACTAGTTGAAACCTTACCCTGACTAGTTGAAACCTTATCCTTACTAGTTGAAACCTTACCCTGACTAGTTGAAACCTTACCCTGACTAGTTGAAACCTTACCCGAACTGGTTGAAACCTTACCCGAACTGGTTGAAACCTTACCCTGACTAGTTGAAACCTTATCCTTACTAGTTGAAACCTTACCCTGACTAGTTGAAACCCTCTCAACTACGCCCCCCCCCCCCTCATCCTTCTTTCCATCATCCACTCCCGTAGCTGTCAACCATCTCCTCAACCACGACGCCCCCTGTACTTTCAACCATCACCCCCTTCCCTTCATCCACGTCCCCCTCTCTCGACCACGACTCCCTTTCCTCACCCATACCTCCCCTTCACTCATCCATCATTACCCACCCCCCCCCCCCCTCTCTCTCTCTCTCTCTCCTCCCCCACTACCCCCACCACTCCCCCTAACCTCACCCACTACCCACCCTTCCCCTAACTCACCACCACCTCGCCCTTAAGGGATCACTTCTCTCAGAGTACTTGGCTCATCCTATAATTTTCACCCCCACTAAAACAGTATCAGTTAAAGGTTAAGGAGCAGTTGGCTGGACTAATAACCACTTCCTCTTGCACACTCTGATTCGCCTCGATACTTTTAGGTAATTTAACACTTGGGGTCTGAGCCGGTGCTGAATATAGGAGGTTGTAACATCTACTGCACACGGTATCCAGTAGACCTAATTATACATTGCTATTAGTGGTGATTATACAAGTGAACGAGAAGAGATTATAGACTCTTGTGTTTATAAGATATTCTCAAGAGTTTCACACGTGGGAATTTATCTTCTTCGTAGTAACGAGAGAGACAGAGAGAGAGAGAGAGGAACGTGTATTCATGGTCTGGATTATTTCGGTATAGTCTTGTCGATGTTTAGACGCCATCTTGGTCGTTATATCGAGGTGTTGTAATGTAGGGCGAGTCAGGGTTTTATTTTTTATTTTTTTTTTTTTACTGTTTTCATATCGTCTGTTTTAGAAAGGGTGTAATTTATCGTATGAACCTTTGAGAATTGATCTTTGAACGGCGCTGTAAGTGAGAGTTAGAATCGTTCACATAGCAACATTTACCTATAGTGTACAGGTAATTTTTTAACTTACGAACCTTTTTTCTTTTATCGAATGTTTTATTATACCTTTACGTGAGCCAGAATCGTTCATACAACACTAAGGAACGTGGGAACAATAATTGAACGTTCTCACATCATCATTGGAGGGGAGGGGGGTATTATACCGTATGAACCTGCAATAATTCCTGGATTTGTGGTGCTTTTGAGTGAACTACTTAGGTTAGGTTCGGGTAAACAGTTGGTTAGGTTAGGTTTGGTTAGGTTAGGTTTGAGTGAACTAGTTAGTCTCACGATACAAGTTACAGCGGAAGAGGGAGAGGACGAGGGTACAGTATATAAATACATAAAACAACAAAGTATTAACACAGAAGAGCGTAAACCAGAGTGTTGGAGCAGGTGTGAGGAAGGGAAGGTCCTGGGGCGACTGATGGCTCCCCCCTCTCTCCCAGCCCTCTCCCTCTACCGCCTCTCCTTCCAGTCCTCTCCCTCTACCGCCTTTCCTTCCAGCCCCCCTCCCTCTACCGCCTCTCCTCCCAGCCCTCTCACTCTACCGCCTCTCCTCCCAGTCCTCTCCCTCTACCGCCTCTCCTCCTAGCCCTCTCTACCGCCTCTCCTCCCAGCCCTCTCCCTCTACCGCCTCTCCTTCCAGTCCTCTCCCTCTACCGCCTCTCCTTCCAGCCCTCTCCCTCTACCGCCTCTCCTCCCAGCCCTCTCTACCGCCTCTCCTCCCAGCCCTCTCTACCGCCTCTCCTCCCAGCCCTCTCAACCGCCTCTCCTCCCAGCCCTCTCCCTCTACCGCCTCTCCTCCTAGCCCTCTCCCTCTACCGCCTCTCCTCCTAGCCCTCTCCCTCTACCGCCTCTCCTCCTAGCCCTCTCCCTCTACCGCCTCTCCTCCCAGCCCTCTCCCTCTACCGCCTCTCCTCCCACCCCCACTCCCTCCATCCCACCTACCACCTCCCCATCTCGCTCGTGAATAATTATCTCCCGATGACACACTGAGCTGTTATTAATCATCCAGGTTATGTGTATAATTGATGGGCTGTTGTTGGTGGTAATAGCTTGGCGGGTGTTTTTTTATTTTTTTTTTTATTAATATTTTTTATCCATCTCCTCGTCAGGTAAGTGTCAGTTTTGAGTGTTTTTTTATATATAGAGCGAGAGGCGAGGATGAGATAACCCACGCTTGTTACACTGGACCTTATACCACCACCTGGGATAATCAGGTCACAGACACCATCGTCACCACCACCACCACCACTACTACTACTACTACTTTTTTTTTTTTTTTTTTCAACGTGGCCTCCAGCCTCCCCCAATAGCCACACCTTCGCCACCATTTATTTACCTTAATATTAAATGTCCTAATACATAAGAAGCTATCCTATCTGTGTTAAATTAGTTGAGCCGCAGATCTATGAGGCATTCAGTGACTGTAGCCTCAAAGTCAATATCTGCAGCAGTTGTCGGCTTTGGGGCGGATGCTTTCGTTCCCCTGAGGCAGAGCAAAGCCGACCGAAGGAGAGAGAAGGACAGTCGACATCTCATCCAGGCTGTAACATAACTTCTGGGCTGCTGCTTCTGTTCGGATATCAGCTCCGCGAGTCTGGCGTAGAAACATCTTGCACTTGGGCCCATCCCATCAGAGGTTGTGAACACTAGAGGAGTGAAGCTGCCTTGATCAACGTTCTCAATTCTACCACCACCACCATGTGTAAATATGTTGGAAACAAATAAACGTTGGTAACCTTTTTGTTGTGTGGTGCCATAATAATAGTATTGTTTATTTTCGATTTTTTTATTATTGATGTTATTATTATTATTATTATTATTATTATTATTATTATTATTATTATTATTATTATTATTATTGTGATTATTGTCGTTGTTATTATTAATAGTATTACCATTGTCTTTCTTCTTCTTCTCACGAGTAATTTATTATACACGAACAGGAAACTTTATTTGTTTATCTTCTGGTCTTTATCTTGGTAGGTCTCGTCTCTGGGGGGGTGGGGGGGGGGGTTAAACATCTCCAATTAGCTTACTTCAAAACGTCTCATTACCATCTTTTAGTGAGAGACAATAGGGGCCCCCCACACACCCCCTGATATAGTGAGACAGTAGGGACCCCCACACACCCCCTGATATAGTGAGACAATAGGGGCCCCCACACACCCCCTGATATAGTGAGAGACAATAGGGGCCCCCCACACACCCCCTGATATAGTGAGACAATAGGGGCCCCCATACACCCCCTGATATAGTGAGACAATAGGGGCCCCCCACACACCCCCTGATATAGTGAGAGATAATAGGGGCCCCCCACACACCCCCTGATATAGTGAGACAATAGGGGCCCCCACACACCCCCTGATATAGTGAGAGACAAGAGGGGCCCCGTTAGTATCAGCTGAGGTAAGAAGGTGAGGTTGAGGGCGATATTGATCTTGTCTTAGTTTGTGATCAACCATAACAGGATGTTGGGAACACCAGTGGTAGGCGGAGGAGTGTCTGGGCTCTGGGCTTCAGGTGAGGTAATGGTGGCAGGTGGTAGTGGTGGTGGTAGAGCAGGTGATATGTGGGGGGGGGGGGGTGGTAGGTGGAGTTGGTTGAGGTGGTGGCAAATGGTAGGGTAGGTGGTGGTGGTGAATGGTAATGTTGCAGGTAGTGATGGTGGTAGGTAGTGATGGTGGTAGGTAGTGGTGGTAGTAGGTGTGGAGGTAACAGGTGGTGCATGTGGAGGCGTCAGGAGATCGACGTGATAGGATGTGTCAATTGCAGGTGGAGGTGATGGGAGATGCTGGTGGAGGAGGTGGCTGGTACAGGTGTTTACCTATCTCGCGCCTTAATCTAAATTTGTCTAATTTTAAACCATTGTTACGAGTTCGCTCCTGGTTGGATAGTTTGAATACCTTTGTTATATCACCTTTGTTTAGCCCTGACTTCCATTTATACACCTCTATCCCATCGCCCCTCACTCTACGTCTCTGTGGTACATATAAGTGGAAGGGGTGGCAGGTATTGGTGGTGGAGATGGCAGGTGTAAAGGGGGGGACATTAAAGGTAGATTAATTTGACTGTATTAAATAGATTATAAAAAGAATAATTAAAATCCACAACAAGAAACTCTATCGCATACCTCGACAGTGTTACCAAGACCAATCACTCACTGCCTTAGACACGAATTAGATTTTTAGCCATTTAAGACATCACTACCTGCTGATAAAGGTGTTGATGTTACCTGGTGTCTGTGATGGCCATGGATGACGTCATTATAGCAGGTGTGTATTAATGACATTGACGACTTTGAAGAATTGATGCCAAAGGGGATCTGGTAACAGTGGCTAGAGAAGAAGAAGAGGAGGAAGAAGACTTTAGAATCAGTGTTTGTTGACGTTATAGTGTGTGGATTATACCGGGAGTGAGATGGGAGGAGGTCGTCGGGAGTTTTGGGTCATCGTATACTTGGGGTCATCGAGGTCGTAGCTGGGGTTGAGGTGGCCGAGGTCGTAGCTGGGGTTGAGGTGGCCGAGGTCGTAGCTGGGGTTGAGGTGGCCGAGGTCGTAGCTGGGGTTGAGGTGGCCGAGGTCGTAACTGGGGTTGAGGTGGCCGAGGTCGTAACTGGGGTTGAGGTGGCCGAGGTCGTAACTGGGGTTGAGGTGGCCGAGGTCGTAACTGGGGTTGAGGTGGCCGAGGTCATAACTGGGGTTGAGGTGGCCGAGGTCGTAACTGGGGTTGAGGTGGCCGAGGTCGTAACTGGGGTTGAGGTGGCCGAGGTCGTAACTGGGGTTGAGGTGGCCGAGGTCGTAACTGGGGCTGTGGTCGTCGGAGGTTGGGTCGTTGTTTACTTGGGGGTCATCGAGGTTGTAGTTGGGATTAAAGTCAGATTTCGGATTTTGCCGTCGGGGGTCGTAACTTGGGGCGGAGGTCGTCGAGGTCGTAACTGGGGGGGGGGGGGGCTAAGGTGGCCGCCACAGGGGATCGACGGCGTGATAACAGATAGGATAGCCGGGCAGGCGGTGGTGTTATCAGCGGGGTGTTATCGCTGTGCTCATTAATGCCAGAGTCCTGTCAGCTCTTATCCGGAGCTGGGCGGCGTGGCGTGCCCTCCCTCCGACCCTCTGACACTGCCACGGTTTTTACCAGGTTTCTAGTGGAGGGGGGGGGGAGGGGAGGAGGAGGGGGGGAGGGAATGGAGTAAAAGGGATGGGGAGAAGAAGAGAGAGGGTAGGGGGAGTAAAGGTAGGAGGGGAGGGGAGAGTATTTAGAGAACTCGGGCGTGCAACTCGAGGATGTGCGATGGTGTGTTTGAGTTGAAATGAAGGGAATTGTATCTGTGTGTTTATATGTGGAAGGTTGTGTGTGTGTGTGTGTATGTATAACTCTATGTATACACCATTCACGTATTAGTTGTTTACAGAACCTGAGATGTATTTCCTCCCGACTACAGCCAGATTACAGGATTACGCTGAACCTATGATGGTATTAACGATTACATGAACATCAGATAACGATGATACAAACAGACACATCAGAGAAAAACATAATACCATAAAAATCTGATATCATAGAAAAATGTTGACACTTTTTATATACTGAAGGAAAAAAAACTGGTTATATGAAGGTTGATATTGATTAAGATGATAATTATACCCTGATATAAGAGATGTTTAGCTATATATTATGTTGAAATATATCTTTATATAGTTTGGGTGGTGGCTATTAGGTAAATTAGGTAGATATATATGTTTTAAAATTTTGAAACCTGTTCTTAAGACATAGGTAATTGAGTTTGTGGTCATGGGTAGAAGGTTAGGTTAGGTTTGGTTAGGTTAGGTTTGGTTAGGTTAGGTTAGGTTTGGTTAGGTTAGGTTTGGTTAGGTTAGGTTTGGTTAGGTTAGGTTAGGTTAGGTTAGGTTATCCAATGTTATTCTTTTGGTGGGACAGAGAGAGAGATGGGGGGGGGTGGTGATTTGGGTTGAATATATAGTAGTTAAGATGAACAACAGGTGTGTGTGTGTGTGTGTGTGTGTGTCGTAGTTAGCTATCGACACTGACTAATCGCTGTTTTATACCGGTAATGGGTGGGCACCTTGGTATAATCTTATTTGCATATGTAAAGGTGTAGTTATAGCGGGAAGGCCAAGTTAGGAGGAGAAATTTCGATTGAGTTATTGTCGTTTGGTTGATAAGATTTATTATACTTGTTTCGTGCAGTTCCCCCTCTCCCCCCCCTCCCCCCCTCTTTCCCCTACTTTCTTCCCTCCCCCCCTCCTCTCCCCCTCTCCCACCGTGTTCTCCACACACTGACAACGGGAAGACATCTGTTACCTGTTGTTATTCCCCGAAACACTGACAACAGGATAAATTTTGGGGGAACAGGTGTGCCATTAATAGGTTACGACAGGTGTTTAAAATACAGATGTAAGTTACGACAGGTGTTTAAAATACAGATGTAAGTTACGACAGGTGTTTAAAATACAGATGTTTCAGGACAGATGTAAGTTACGACAGGTGTTTAAAATACAGATGTTTCAGGACAGATGTAAGTTACGACAGGTGTTTAAAATACAGATGTAAGTTACGACAGGTGTTTAGTTTACAGGTGTTTGATTTATAAATATACTTCAGGTGTTTCATGACTAAATTACTACTGTACAAGTGTTTAAATCATAGGTAAATGTTTTCTTTTGGTTGTTACTGAATTTTTGCTTCATTCAAGACGAAATTTCCTTAATGTTTTATAAATTTATTTCATGGATTTAGGAGAAGTTTCATTTAGAACCTGGACTCATTATTGCTGTACCTGGATTCATTATTGCTGTACCTGGATTCATTATTGCTGTACCTGGATTCATTATTGCTGTACCTGGATTCATTAGTGCTGTACCTGGACTCATTAGTGCTGTACCTGGATTCATTATTGCTGTACCTGGATTCATTATTGCTGTACCTGGACTCATTATTGCTGTACCTGGATTCATTATTGCTGTACCTGGACTCATTAGTGCTGTACCTGGATTCATTATTGCTGTACCTGGATTCATTATTGCTGTACCTGGATTCATTATTGCTGTACCTGGATTCATTATTGCTGTACCTGGATTCATTATTGCTGTACCTGGATTCATTATTGCTGTACCTGGACTCATTATTGCTGTACCTGGACTCATTAGTGCTGTACCTGGATTCATTATTGCTGTACCTGGATTCATTATTGCTGTACCCGGACTCGTTACAAGCGTCTCCAAATCCTACTGAAGGCTGTAACTCTTGAAATACAGTGACACTTGAGGAAAGACGTTTTGAATTTTGTATTTATGTTTTCTAATGTAGTGTACTGTATTACATGATTTAATTACATATTACACATACAGGTAGTTTAGTTCCTCAGGGCTAATTACAACTCATTAGGGGTTGTAATTGCTTCTTGTGGTGTAATTATACTTCACAGTTATTATGCCTGTTTCATAGTGTGTGTTAGTTTTCAAAGGCTAATTGAGGTTAAATTGCCTCGTTATCGTAAAATTAATGACTCGGGTAATTAATGATCTTCTAGGGTTAATTACTACTCCTTGGAGGCTAATTGATTATATATGGGATAATTATGAACTACTCCAAGGGCGAATTGTGCCGTTCATTGAGCTAATTATCTCTCAAGGATTAATTATCAGCTCATATTGGTTAAGTGTTTGTTTTATGGCTAATCCTAACTAATTCTCAAAGGCTAATTAACATTCTCGAAGCTAATTACCCCAATAAGGACTAATTATAACTCTTAGTAGTAAATAACATTATGATTGAGCTAATTAAACAATCTAGAGGGGGTAATTATCCCCCGGAGTTAATTACCACTTTCACCTGGCCAATTACCACACCTGGGGGCTAATTGACGCTCTTGGATTTTAATAATCATTTTCCTGGGTTAATTTATCATCTTCGCCGGGTTTAATTACCACTCGGAGATAATTGCCAGTGTCTTGGAGTTAATTATACCACGTGTTGTCACTTACCACTCACACGTTGGGAGGGGTTAGAGGGAGGGGTTAGGAGAGGGGGGGTTGGGAGAGGGAGGGGTTAGGAGAGGGGGGGGTTGGGAGAGGGATAAGAGTGATAAGTAAGGGTAACGAGAGAGAGAGATAACAATCCCCAAAAAGGCAACATACATACATACATACAAACATACATACATACATACATACATACATACATACATACATAAGAAAACTGAAAAGTATAGTGTATAGTGTTGGGTTATTGATGGATAGAAAGAAGAGAGGGTGTGGAAGGAAGGAAGGAAGGAAGGAAGGAAGGGAGGGAGGGAGGGAGGAGAAAGGAAGGAAGGGAGGGAGGGAGGGAGGGAGGAAGGAAGGAAGGAAGGAAGGAAGGAAGGGAGGAGAAAGGAAGGAAGGGAGGGAGGGAGGGAGGGAGGGAGGAAGGAAGGAAGGAAGGAAGGAAGGAAGGAAGGAAGGGAGAGAGAGTGGAAGGAAAGAGGTATAAAGTGAAGGAGAGAGGGAGGTAGGGGGGAGGTGTGAGAACAAGGGAGGATTGAAGGAAACAGAGAGAAAGATAGAATAACGAGTGTGGATGAATAAGGGAGAACTAATAAGTGTGCAAGAAAGAGGGAAGAAGAAGGAAGAGAGAGGGAGAGAGAGAGAGAGAGAAGTAGGGGGGTGGGGGGGGGAAGTGTTGGTGGTGGTAGTGGTTGGTGGTGGTGGTGGTTGGTGGTTGGTGGTGGTAGTGGTTGGTGGTGGTGGTGGTGGTTGGTGGTGGTGGTGGTTGGTGTTGGTGGTAGTGGTTGGTGGTGGTGGTGGTTGGTGTTGGTGGTGGTTGGCTGGTGGTTGGTGGTAGTGGTTGGTGGTGGTGGTGGTGATGGTTGGAGGTGGTGGTGGTGGTGGTAGTGGTTGGTGGTGGTGGTGGTGGTGGCTTGTAGTGGTTGGTGGTGGTGGTGGTGGTTGGTGTTGGTGGTAGTGGTTGGTGGTGGTGGTGGTTGGTGTTGGTGGTGGTTGGCTGGTGGTTAGTGGTGGTGGTCGTACAACTTGTGAGATAGGGAGTAAGTGTGGCCTGGTGGTGGTGGTGGCTGGTAGTATCGTGGAGGGTAGGAGAGACAGCGGCGTGGGAAGGCTTTATCAACGGGGCCTCAAGTATATCTGGAACACCATGTTTACGCCAGAGTTTGGACCAAGTTTGCTGGGAGATGATGATTCCGGACGTGATGCTGTGACGACCCTTCATCTCCCTCGTCACACGTCACCCGTCACACTCCTCCCGCGCTTGCTATCTCACGCTGAGTAGGGGGGGGGGGAGGGTATGGTGGAGGAGAGGGGAAGGGGGTGCCTGGTGTCCCATGGCAGGGTGGGGAGGTTAGGGGGTGTGGGAGAGGAAGAGGGGGAGTTATTGCTACTGGGTGGGTGTGTGTGTGTGTGTGTGGGTGTGGGCGAAGGGGTTACGGGTGCGAGTGTGGGCGTGGATGGAGGAGTGATGGGTTATCTTGTGCTCCTAAGGTGTGTGGAATAGGGAGGGTGGACGTGGTGTTTTTGTTTGAGGGGGGAGTAAGATAATGGGTATAAATAGGGTGACAACAGGTAACACACACACACACCTGTCTTCATTCTCTTATCAATATTACAACTTACTACAACTTTCGTATCTATCAAACACACAACAATTTATATAACCCCGGACTAGTAATCTCTCTCTCCCTCTGTTGTTCTTTCAGCTCACAACCTCCAGCAGTTTTACACAGCATTTGGCTTCACGTATCATACATCAATGGCAGGGGGGGGGGGGGGTGTCTAGGTGTGTGTGTGTGTGTGTGTGTGTGTAGATTTGACGAAGACGTTAATTTCCTCTTTCTCTGCACTATTAATGTACTGATGAAAAAAAACATGTAGAGGATACTAGGAGGAAGGAAGAACTAGGAGGGTGTGAAGGAAGAACTAGCAGGGTGTGAAGAAAGAACTAGGAGGGTGTGAAGGAAGAACTAGGAGGGTGTGAAGGAAGAACTAGGAGGGTGTGAAGGAAGAATAAGTTGATCAGTTTAGACTCGGAGGATGGGAAGGGAGAAGATGTACTGTAGGTGGGTCTAGGAGGAGGTGAAGGAAGGAGGAGGAAACTAAGAGGATAGGAAGAACAAGGAAGATGTGAAAGAGATGTATAACAAGAACAGAGGATACAAAAAAGTTCTATGTCGGGGAGAGAAACGTACACACACACACACACACACACACACACACGGTCAAAATAAATCTTAACCTGTGTTCTGTTTTTGTTTGCAGTATGGGTAAACAATATGTCCAAATTTACGTAAACATTTCGTCATAGTTGGAAACCTTTGTCAGACACGAACGCACAAAGCTTCCTCCTGGACAGACAGACAGACAGACAGACAGACAGACAGACAGACAGACAGACATCTACAAAACACCATAACCAGATCGTCAATACAACAGCAGTGATTGAGACTTACATAAACGACAGTGATATTTGGATATTTAATGAATATAATATGTCTAGTCTTTGAGGTCAAGAGGTCAGAGGTCACGGATGAATTTTTGTAATGGGTGTTAATTCTCGTCACTAAAAAATGTCTAAATATATCCGTAGAGTTATAAAGGTCTTTGTGAATGAAGAAAATATACCATTAAACTATACAACTTGTCTTAGTAATTTAGTGACAGGCGAGTAACATTGAGTACTGCGTGAGTGAGTGAGTTAGGAGGTGGCGTTGGATGAAAGATGGATGAGGTGGCGTTGGATGAAAGATGGATGAGGTGGCGTTGGATGAAATATGGATGAGGTGGCGTTGGATGAAATATGGATGAGGTGGCGTTGGATGAAAGATGGATGAGGTGGCGTTGGATGAAAGATGGATGAGGTGGCGTTGGATGAAAGATGGATGAGGTGGCGTGTGTGGACCCATAGACTTACACTGCAATTGAAGATGTTATATTGTTGTGGTAGTGAGGGATTTATTCACCATCTTGCTGGTCAAATGGGCCCCAGTCCTATTAGGCCCCTGTCTTAATGGGCCCCAGTCCTAATAGATCCCTGTCTTAATGGGCCCCAATCTAGTCAGACTCTGATAATATGAGTCTTATTATAGTTGTTGTACAATAGCTTCGACATCCATTGTGAAGGGCCTATCAGTACATGACCCCATCCCTGTTAGGTTAAATTAAGACAGGGTCCAATAGGACGTGGGGGGGGGGAAGGGGGGGCATCTGAGCAAGCAGCGTACACAGTAGAGTGGCAAATGAGAGGGTCGTGGAGAGAGAGTCGGGGAGAGGGTCGTGTAGAGAGGGTCAGGGCGGAGAGAGAGAGAGAGAGAGAGAGAGAGAGAGATGTAAGGCAAGCCAGAAGGAGAAACGGGGTGAATGCCCGATAACCTGAGCCCGTGGCGGAGACGAGGCTGCGTGTAGAGGTTGATAGTGCCGATAGGGGGCGGGCCAGACCCTCTGTAGGATGCTCGTTGAGATAAGGCGAGAATAGACGGTTTGTAGGATGATAAGGTAAATATAAATATAACCCCCACAGTCTGGATAGTATCGATAGACATGAAGAGTTGAAGGGTAGAGATAGGTATTGGGGGAAGGGGAGACTGACGGTAAAACACTGCGTATGGCATCATGATTACAGAGTGAATGATATAGAATGAGTGATATATTACAGAATGATTACAGAATGAATGATATATTACAGAATGATTACAGAATGAATGATATATTACAGAATGATTACAGAATGAATGATATATTACAGAATGATTACAGAATGAATGATACAAAATGAGTGATATATTACAGAATGAATGATATATTACAGAACGATTACAGAATGAATGATATATTACAGAATGATTACAGAGTGAATGATACAGAATGATTACAGAGTGAATGATACAGAATGATTACAGAGTGAATGATACAGAATGATTACAGAATGAATGATATATTACAGAATGAATGATATAGCACAGAATTATTAAAGAGAATGAAAGGTCGTTGGATTGTGTGCACCAGAGAAAGGTTTAAGGCTGGAACCTGTTGTAATGTTTGAACAAAGTTGACTGTACTGGTGGTGGAAAAGCTCTCTCTCTCTCTCTCTCTCTCTCTCTCTCTCTCTCTCTCTCTCTCTCTCTCTCTCTCTCTCTCTCTCTCTCTCTCTCTCTCTCTCTTACCGAGGTGAGAGTGGGAGGATGACAGTGGCGGCACCTGGACACCACACCACCTCTGAGTGACCACTGCATCTCGCCCTCCTGGTGGTGGTGTAACAAGGCAGATTTTATTCCCGTACATTTGGGGGGATTATTTATATATTTATTTATGATTGATTTAGTTATTTTGGGTAACATTTGACCTGACGCTAACCTAACCTCTTCCAGGATAACGTAAGTCTGTTTAATAATCTGGGGTGTCTAAACTTCACGTAAGCCTCTTTTTGCCTTTAATCAAGAACAGAAAAGACAGTGGTGGGGGGGTGGGGGGGTGGGGGACAGTGAGGGACAACCATCTTCGCTGTTATCTCCGGGTCACTGGGCGGACTTATCTGGACCTAAGGATTACACAACCCCACGCCTTGTGTTTCACCACGCCTTGTGTTTCTTTACCCCTTGTGCTCCACGCCTGTGTTCTTCCACCCCTTGTGGTTCACTCTTTGTGTTCCACCCCCTGAGCTCCACCCCCTGTGCTCCACCCCCTGTGCTCCACCCCCTGAGTTTCACCCCCTGTACTCCACCCCCTGTGTTCCTCCACCCCCTGTGCTCCACCCCTTGTGTTCCTCCACCCCCTGTGCTCCACCCCCTGTACTCCTCCACCCCCTGTACTCCACCCCTTGTGTTCCTCCACCCCCTGTGCTCCACCCCCTGTACTCCACCCCCTGTGTTCCTTCACCCCCTGTGCTCCACCCCCTGTGCTCCACCCCCTGTACTCCACCCCCTGTACTCCACCCCTTGTGTTCCTCCGCCCCTTGTGTTCCTCCACCCCCTGTGCTCCACCCCCTGTACTCCACCCCCTGTGTTCCTTCACCCCCTGTGCTCCACCCCCTGTGCTCCACCCCCTGTACTTAACAGGCGCGGAGATAATTGTTGAGCTAATATTTAGGAGGTGAGATACGGTGTGTTTATACCTCGTCTTCCATCAGTGGGTGTTGTAGCATATTGATTGCTGTTGTCTGTCTGTCTCTTATACAAACCATAGTTAACCCTAACCTAACCTAACCTAACCTAACGTAACCTAACTTAATCAAACCTAACCTAACCAAACCTAACCTAACCTAACCTAACCTAACCTAACTTAACCAAACCTAACTTAATCTAACCTAACCTAACCTAACCAAACCTAACTTAATCTAACCTAACCTAACCTAACCTAATCTAACCTAACCTAACCTAACCTAACCAAACCTAACTTAATCTAACCTAACCTAACCTAACCTAACCAAACCTAACCTAACCTAACCTAACCTAACTAAACCTAACCTAACCTAACCTAGCCAAACCAAACCTAACCTAACCTAACCTAACCTAACCTAACCTAGTGTAATTAAGTAATAATATATCTCTCTAAATTAAAGTTAATTTGAAGGAAATTAACGAAGGGAAATAATGAAGAATTTGTTTATGTTATTAAAGACAACAGGAAAATGGACCTCATTAAGTCTCCTCTCCTCTCCAATCCACTCGTCTCCTCTCCAATCCACTCGTCTCCTCTCCAATCCACTCGTCTCCCCTCTCCTCTCCTCTCCACTCCACTCCTCTCCTCTCCTCTCCTCTCCTCTCCCCCACACAGACATGTTATCTCTTGAGGCGTCACACACTTATCACCAACGAAGCTTACTGTAGATAAACCCCGATTTGAACTCGTTGAACCCTTAGAGTGAACGACGTAGAATTGAACTCGTTGAACCCTTAGAGTGAACGACGTAGAATTGAACTCGTTGAACTTTTTGAGGCGAGTGTCAGGGAGGACTTTATATATATGAGAATTGAATCATTGAACACGTAAGTTGAACACTGGACTCATAACCCCCCCCCCCCACCACATGGTTGTTGAACTCTCTGAAATGTGTAATGAACCTCTGATATGTATAATGAACCTCGGAAATGTATAATGAACCTCTGAAACGTATAATGAACCCCTGAAACGTATAATGAACCCCTGATATGTATATTGAACCCTCTGAAACGTATAATGAACCCCTGAAACGTATAATGAACCTCTGAAACGTATAATGAACCTCTGATATGTATAATGAACCTCCGAAACGTATAATGAACCCCTGAAACGTATAATGAACCTCTGAAACGTATAATGAACCCCTGATATGTATAATGAACCCCTGAAATGCCCATCGAACCCTTACTAAAACGCCTGTTAATCATAATGAACCCCAAAATCTATAGAAAATCCCTAAAGTCCCTTATATTTTAACCCTTAAAACACGCACTGAACCCCTAAGAGCTTGTTCACCCTTAAGAAATTTTAACTAGTATATCGAGTTTACTTTCATAATTCTAATTCTAAAAGTTTCGTCAAAATGATTCTAATTCTATTTTTTTTTTTTTAGATTTTTCTCGTATTAAAGTTCTAAGTAAATTGTTAGTAACTCATAAGTGTTTTTTTTTCTTGATATAAGTGATTAAAAACGACGATTTTCTTTTTCATGTTTTTTTTTTGTTTTGTTGTTTATATTTTTTTTAATGTTATACTCCCAGCTGTAGCCAGATTGTTCCTCATTGTAAATAGTTAAGGTGTGTGTGTGTGTGTGTGTGTGTGTGTGTGTGTGTGTTTTCTTTCTCAGTGTCAGGTGTGAGAGATAAGCAGGTGTAGAAATAGCCCTTAGATAGCGGAGTCGGGGATAAATTCGATAAGCGACCGTATGGCAACACTGCGACTTAATGCCATATCGAGGGTTTTGTTTTATCTCTTTCACTGTAAGAATGTGTATCACTTTGTATGTCTGAAGTTTTATTTATTTACCTTATTTCCATCTCTCGGCTGAGTGTTTTGGTGTATGGAAGATGCCGTTGAGAGATATATAATATTAATTTAGCTTAGT